>JBAFWW010028773.1:20689-52154 GCA_036873685.1 Agapornis canus
CCCCCCAGCAATTTGCATGCAGTCATGTTCAAATGCTGCTTCCTAAATCATGACATGTATATACTGAGAGTTGGCTTGTTTGGTGGATTTTAGCACCAACCTCCTTTGCAAGTATATTCTGGTATGGAAACAAATCCTTAATTATTCACTCTGCTCACTGTAGAATTGTTCTAATTAGTGCAAAGCATTGTCTGTGTGAGGAATTAGAAATATGGAGTGTCGTTATCTGTCATTTATGCAAAAGAGTAAGTCTTTTCTAAAACCTAGTGGAAGTTACATGAAAACATTTGAGTTACTATTATGTGTTGATGATTTAAATTTTCCAATGTTGTTAAATTCTGAGACCTCTGAAAAAGGATGTTTTCTCTTCTTCCTCCTCCATGCATTGTTATACAATTAGAAATGCATTCTCTAAGAAAGAAACCATACCCTTTTGTTATCCTTTTGAGAAGGCAGACCTCAAAATCTCTGCTGTGTGACTTAACTGTAGCTGTTTATTGCCTAACACCCCCTCATGGAACTTTACTTTCTTTAGTAATATGTTTTTAACTTAAGTCATGCAGAGCAATTATCTCTGCTTACAAGGAAAGAAAAAATATGTGTGGATTGTTACTGATTGGTTTACTGATTTCTCCCCCCTCCCTCCCTCTCCCAGTAGGATTGTCTGTTGAAAAATTTGGTAGGCTGACGTGCAAGTCAAAAAGAAGCTAAATGCTTGTACTGGGGATGCCTTAATGCAAGATGCAGTTCTAGCTTCAGGATTGTTATGCAAACAAGGCTTCTTGCAGGGTAGAAGCTGTTTGTTACCTTATTCGTAGAAAGACTATAATGAATTGCAGGTATTTAATTCAGAACTAAATTGGACAACATTTTGCAGAGACTGTCAGGACTTGTTGGCTTTGCAGATCCTTGAGGCTGGCGTCCTAACATGCAGCTATGTACGCTTGTGTTTCCAAATCCTCAGCGGTTCATAATGGACAGAGTATTGGGCTGCAGAGATCTGTGATTTGTTATCCTGCGCTTGGATGAGCAGGAACTGATTTGGGCGTTGGTGGAATTGAAGCAAGTTTCTTAATTGCATGGAGTTCTAAGAGTGGAAAGACAAACTTCAGGGGTGGTGGTTTCTGCACCCTCTGAATCAATCAGCAACAGGAAAAAGAACTAGAAAGACTTGTTACGGACTACTAAGCTGCATTTATGTTACTTGAATATTTTGGCAAGATTGACCACATCAGCTGCACTCAAGTATGAGGTGACTAAGGAGCAGTGGTTTGCTTTGGTTAACTCAAGAATGTAAGTACTTGCTCTATTAAATGATTATGCCTGTGTGCCATTTTGGTAATTTTTCTCAGTATACAAGCCTATATGGACTACTGCTGCTGTGATAGAATCTGTAGACGAATGCTTGAATTCACAACTTGTTTCCAGGAAAGGATCAAGCAATTCTACGTTTTCATAGAGGGTTTTTTTAGAAGTACATTTGCTGTAAATATTTTCAGTGAGTGCATATGGAAGATAACCTACAAAGCAAGTGATGACTTTATCATGAAAGTATCTATCATAAATTTCTGTGCTTTTGCATTATCCTGTTAAAGTCATGAACTTCACATGTGGTGAATAAATAGCAAAGACTGTGATTTAGACTTCAGTACTGTTTGTCAGTAGTTTCATTTGTTTTATCACTCTGTTTCCAGTTTCATTGCACAGAGGTCTCTGAGCTGCAGGCTTATTTGTTCAGTTTTAGACATTTTGGAAATTGGTTTAGAGACTCGGTACTGATTTTGGACTGGGCTCAGAAAGTAGCTGAAGTCTCTAATGCTCGTGATAGACTAATTGGTCTCACAGAAAAATTTGCTTTATTTTATCAGTTGGGTACTGAATAGTCAGAACTGTTTGCTGTGGCATGTGAGCTGACTGCTCAGTCTGATAAACTCAGCAGGGTTAAGGAGTACAGTAGAAGTGCAGAGCATGTGGAGCACTCATCCAAGAACCTACAGCAAGAGCTGGAAAATGCCTTTTGTGGGGCACTATTAGGAGACTGGAGTTGGTTTGGTGCATGACATAGATTAACTTCTCCTTGCATGGTACAATTAAAAAAAAAGAGAGGTGACTGTTTCTCAAAATAGTATTAGCATGTCCATTAGCTGCTGGGTGAAACTTCCAGTAATTGTTAGTTTCTGTGCTATCTAGGACTGATGCATAAATAATCTATTTAATGAGGCTCTGCAAACATTGCTGTAGTGGTATCTGCAGAAACGTCCTCCTGTCAGCTACAAAAAGCACAGTGCACACCAGCCTAAAACTTACTGGGTAGTTTGGAAATGCTTCTGGCTGGATTTTCGTTCCTTTCACTAACACCAGATCTGCTGAAACTTTCTTTTCAAAACACATGTTCTGAAAAGACAGTGTGAAACTGCCTTTTCAGTGTGAACAGTGTGAAATTCCAGTACAGTTTATTCTGATGTAGTAAACAAGGAAGCAACAAAACAAACATAGGAGTCTGATTAAAAAAGATAAAGGGTTAAGAACTACATTTGTTTCTAACCATAATGTTTACATTTTTTTATTTACATGTTTATTTATTTTTTTACATGTTTATTTGACTTTCCTACACACCTCATACCCTGTATCCAGAGAATGTTGTCAGTCATCTCTTTTAACAGGGACATAAAGTGTTTTAACAGAAGTTAAGCTTTTCCAGTTTTCCTGAGTAGGATGGGCTGCAGGGGTCAGTATAGTTAGGCTGTTGCACAATTCTTTTCCTTAATTTGCTGTAACATAAATGCATAGTTTTCTATACATGGTGTTTGAGATTTCCCTGATCCTTTTTGTTTTCTTCCTTATGATTGTTGCTGTTTTCTGCCTTCTGTCTGCACGTTCCCCCCTCACTCTTGTTTAAAGAATTGTGTTTTCATGCCTTCCCATCTCACTTCTAACATGCTTCTACTTACAGGAGCACTACATCTTATACAGATTCATTTGGACTATTTCCCTGAGTGTTTACCTCGGCTATATGCTTCACCTCCTTCAGAGTTCTACATGGTTCTTAAAGCAGTGGCATCCTAGGGAGTCACTATTGTTTTTATTGTTGGCATCTTTGCACCCTTAAAGCAAGGCACTGCTGGTGTAATAGCCAGCCTGCCTGCATCAAGGGTTGTTGCTTGCAGTTTACTCCTTTCACTTTCAGCCTCCCAGGACAGGGAGGTGTCACCACCAGCAGACCTGAGCATCTGCCTCTGCTCTGTAGCGTGCACCAGGGCTGCAGGACAGGGGGGCATTTGATGGTAGATACAAATAGTGTTGGAGCACTGGGTCCTCTGCAGCAGCCTGATGTCCCTCTGGTTATTCTATTATATCCACAGTTACTCTGCAGTAGCCCATGGGTCTCTCCTTAGATTTTCTTTGTATTTGAGCAGTTTTCTTGATTCCTAAGTAAAGTTACAACTATGCAACAAGTTAGAGAATGAGGCCATTACAAGAGGCTGTAGCCTGGATTAATGTTGTCTGAGATATTAACGTCAGCATGATTGAAAGACCAAATGTTAAATAAATGTGTTTTCCATCTGCTGGTATGTAAATGCTTAAGCAACTGTTGTAAAGTATTATGAAAACCCCTGCTGACTTATTAACCCTTTTTATTGAAGCCAATAAAATAGAACACACGTTTGCTTAGAGTGAATATTTTTATCATACATGTCTTCTGCACTGACTTGTAACAACTATTGAAATGTACCAACCGTTTGTAGACACACTTTCCTCTTTCTGTTACTGGATTATCTGAGCTAGACTTTCTCCCATTATTTCGTTTTCCTGATGTGTACAGTCATAAGCAATATTCATGGAGTTCTGCATGATTTCCAGCCTAATGATCTGAAGTGTAGTCTAAAGAAGAAAGTGCTGAGCTCCAGAATATTACCACCATTGTTATTTTAGGAAAATATCATTACAGGAAAATATCATTACAGACCATCAGTCACTGGAGGGATATTCACAGACATGGAAAAGTTAGCAATTGGAAGTGTTTGATTGCTAGGTAGTAGTCAATCCAATAGTTAGCAATTGGAAGTGTTTGATTGCTAGGTAGTAGTCAATCCAATAGAGCCTTTACTCTTGAGTATTGCAAGTGCCTGCCACAAGAGCACAGCTAACATCTCTCTGCTGTTTTCCTGCAGGGTGGGTGCCATTGAGGTACCACTGGTGCTACTGACACTCCAAGCTCTGAGCTTAGCAGTCTTAAATGCACTGAGTTTGCTTAGCTTCACAGATGCAAATAACCAGGGCTCAGGTGAGCTTTGTTTTTATGGAATCAGCCATGCAAGCAAGGGCAATTTGGTTGAGTCAGGGCTGTGTGATGAGAGGCTATTTAAGCCTGGGCTTGCTTCCTTATGGTGCTCCCTGCTCCGAGCCTCCATCCGATAACCATCAGAGTTGATGGGGATGGGTGTATGCCAAAGCTGTGCTCTAGCAGGTGGTGGGAGACTGTTGCCATTGGGAGAGCTTGCTGAATTGCCACATAGTCCTGTGCTTTCTGGATGGGCAGATGGCATTCAGGGCTGTCACTGGGATTTTGCTCCTGCCTCACCCATAAGTGATCTAGTGAGTCATGCTGGTGGTGCCCAGTATATGAAAACAAGCTAGGGTGGGACACTGAAATCTGCGGGGCAAAGGGTGAGTGAGCTTCCAGTGATTTCACATCAGCTCTATCAAAAGGCGTATCACAATTTCCATCAGTATGCTGTAGTACACTCAGTGATGCCAGATCTGCCTTAAGGACAGATGGCTGGGGATGGAGGATCTCACAGACAATGCCAGCTTTCTACTTGAACTAATACTTGTTTCTGCTGCAGTTGTTTGTTGATACCTGTAGTCCAAGGGTGCTTTGCCACTGCAGCAGAAAGCCTGGGAACACACTGATCTGCATTTGCCGAAGTGAGAGGCCTTTATCAGAACAAAGAGGATCTCAGGGATCATTCAGCTTCTTTTACACATTTGTTGCCTGAAGAATGCCCTTTAGGCCTGATTTTGGAATCTGCTGGAAATGGATGGGGCGGGAGGAAGTTAAAAAGGATACAGTAAATACAGTGTCATCAATAGTTGAAGACATAGCGGTATGGGCCCAGATGGCACAGTCCTTAAAATGGAAATTGAATGCAGTGGGAAGCAGATGGCCCAAGACACAAAGCCATGTGAGATGCAGTTGTTCTGGAGAAGGGCAAAGTGCCCTGAGATAGGGAACAGATTTAATTGGTCTGTCTTTTGTTCAGAGATTACTGCAGTTGTGTCTTGTTCTGGATTATCTTCTGCAGCTGCCCAGATTCTTACTTCTCACCTCAACAGTGGACTGCATTCGTTCTTCTGGGGCTTGCTCATGGAGTAATTCATGCTTTCCTTGTCTGTGGTGTTGAGATGCACTTCCGTGGGCAGCACCTGGACCTTCTCAGGTAGCCTGCTGCTGCTCTCTCTATGCCCTCAGTGGCAGCTGAGGAGGCTGATCTTGTATTTTAAAACCAGTAATGTTCTAGGGGCTAAACAGGCATGCCTTGCTGCTTATGGTACCCTGCAACCTCACTGAACTGGTAGCAATTAACTGTGATTAAATCCCTAAGGTCTTGTGATGGAAGACCTTAAACCCCTAAGACCTTGTTATGGAACTCACTGCTTCACACTGATTTGGTGGCAGTCTGGTGAGAGATGCCTGTATGGAGGAGCAGCTTGTGGGGCTGGTGAGGAGCAAGGATCTGCAGCAGGGCCGGCATGTGCCACTGGAAAAATACTGAAGAGTAAACATTATTCAGGCTTGAAAAATGATACATTCTGCATCTTCTTCCTTGCCCCCACTCTCGGATACACAACTCTGCAAAATCTTCTGTGGCTGTTTAACTCAAAAAAGTGTACTTTTCCCAAAAAACTATTCCACAGTGTTCCTGAGCACCTTCCCAGATTCTTCTGCAGAAAACAGTTTATGAATAATGTGCATGAATCTCCTCCTTGTGGGAAGGGATGGTATTTTGTTGCCTTTAAAAGGATACAGTCCCCCAGGGAAACGGCTTGGATGGAAATAGCTTTATTGCAGCTCGTTCTCTTCTGTTTGTGAACATGGAGTGCCTGCATTTAGACGTGTTGCTTGCAGAAGGGTTGCTCCTGGAGCAGAAGTTCTTGGGAAGATTCTTGTAATGGCTGCCTCTGCCCTTCCCCTTTCCATGCCATTTGTAAGGCTTTGGATTAGAGATGACAGAAAGGCAGACCTTCCCGTATCATGTTTTCACAGCAGGTTTAGGGGCTGAGGGAGCGCTTGGGCTGCCCACACTGGCATTGCTGCTCTATCTCTGTTTCCTTCCTCTGGAAACACAACTCCCTTTGGTGACAGAGTACAGATTCCTGCCAGGATGTCCCCATGTGACCTGCTCTGAGCTCCAAGACGGAAGTGTGCTTATGGCCATCCTCCTCTTTCTTTCTCCCATTCCCTCCTCTGATTTCATCCGGAAATCACAATTACAATATTGGATGAAAGCAGTGGATAACCTCCGCTCTGGGATGCACACTGCAGTGTGCAGCGCTGAGGGGGGAAGCACGTCAACCAGCTCCAAATAGGGCTTCCCCCAACCCTGTCTCTAACTCTTTAAAACTCTTCATAGCATATACTTGGTCTGCATAAAGTACAGTATCCTGAGATTTTTCTTCACCTATTCTTCACACAGACTTTGACAAAACTTAAGTGCTCAGATGGTCAGAGAAGTAGGTGATGTGAGATCCCACCATATTCTTTCATGCTTTTGGTCAGTCCTTCCCCACCTGTAAAGCCGCCTTCCCTGTAGAAATAAGTAGTGTGACCCTTACCCCCTCTCACAGCCCATCCCTTTTTCTTGCTCTTCTCCTCCCTAGTTATCTCACACTGTAATAAATGTTTCATGTAATTGTCTTATCTTTTTTTTAATGTATTCATGTATTTTTTTTCTTCATAGCATGTTACTTTCCTTCAACATACAGGACCCATCTGGGATGAAGCTGTTTTTAATAGCTGTGTTTGAAGGTTTGGTCAGGTTAGGGTGAGGATCAAATTAACTGATAATTGGGAACAGATTGTTTTCCTATCTAAACCAGACATCACTGATCTGGAGTAGTCCCTTAGTGCTGGGGGCATGTTTGTTGGTGTACTCCCAGCCCCTTTCCTACCCTTTCTTCACATAACCAACCTCTCTGCCTGGAGCGCTGTCATATGGTTTGCAGAAGGTCAAATAATAAAAAGAAAACACTTGTGCAACTTAGCTGTTGTTTCTGGAATTCCAGGTCTAATCCTAGCAAATAGGTCAAGTTTTAACACTTTATGTACACTGCTTGGTGAATCTAAAGCATGCAGCTGTAAAAAAGAAGTATAGTGCAAGGAAATATAGTAAAACCCATTGTTATGTTTGTAAAAACAGACTGACATTTGCATACGATAGAAGCATAACGATAAAGCCAGAGTATTCATGTTTTATGGGATTACAAGGTTCAGCTGTGTTTTTTCACTTCAAGAAATCCGTGGTTAAGCCCTTCCCTCTCTCTTCCCTCCCTCCAGCAGAATTTGTGATTCTTAAATTTTAGGCATTTTTTTTTTTTTATATCTTATGTTAGAGGATTAAGTTAAAAAAATGTGTATTTTAGAATCATTCTATTCTGCTCCTGTCTTCTGTTTTTCTACGTGGAGACAGACAGCTTAAGCTTGCTAGTACTCAAATGTGCTCACAAGGCTGTGCATCCACTGCATTGCCCTTTAGACATTCTCCCTTGCTATCATTAGTTACAGTCCTGTTCCCATTCTCCATTCTCATATAGTTTGTCATCCAGGGTGCTTTCCTTTCTGTTCCCTGCTATCCCTCTTGACCCCCTTCTCCAGCGCTTGGTCTCACCCCAGCTCTCCCTGAGGACCTGCAGGGACTTCTCCCTGGGTGCTGTCCCTGCGGAGCACAGCCTGTGCCTCTCCCCTGCTATCCAGCCCTCCTCCACCCCCTGTTCTGCCTTCAATGCTCAGAGGCTTCCTTGCACTTCATCTTCAGTGCTATGGGAAATGCATTGTTGACTTTCTGGGAAAATTACTTCTCTCTCCCTTTGCAGAGAACAGTTGTAAAACTATGACTCTAGAGGCACATGTATGGCTCAGCTAGGCCATCTGAGCCCTTATCCCTATAGGACAGGACAACCGGGTACAACCAAGACCACCACAGTGGGAGGGACATCTCTGAGCAAAACGGAGTGTAGCATCTCCTTCACTACTCCAGCTTTACCATCTTTCTCTAATCCTCTTGCTGCGTGATGTACTGCACACACTGTTTATCAGTTACATGGCACATTAAAAATGTGACGTGTAGTGTTGCCCATGGGTTCCTTTAATTATGCATGGCACTGGGGTTTTTTTAATCCAGTTTGTGTAGCACTTCCCCTTGCCTCAGCCTTTTGCATAATCATTATGTTATTGTGGGTAGAACTGCTGTATCTCTGGATTACTAATTATTACTAGAAACCCGTGGTGTTTGGTTGCAGAATCTTGATCCAAGGAGGAAAGAGATGCCTAAATCTGTAGCCTGTATGCTCTCCTTGGAAAGCTGTGAGTTCCTTCCTGCACCCCTGCCTCTGCCCAGTCGGGGTGATGACTGAAGGGCATGGGATGCCTTCCAGGCTGGCAGAATCTGCCACCTGACCCCAAATGATTCAGTCAGGTTTTTTCAAATGCACCAGAAGGCAGTTCCACTTGAGCTCCCAACAAGCAGATACTCACTTTGCATCTTCGTCTGGGGCATACGTGTATTTTCAGCTTTGAGAATGCATATCTTCCTTTTACAGCCATAGATTTTTACTTACGCTTGTGTTCAGTGTCGCTTTTCATCTCTGCAAAGCAGGAGAGAGAAGCTGACCCATAAAATCCTGCTGTGAGCCAGCTTATTCCGTTCTAACACCCAAACAGAAACAAGCAAGTATGCCTGGCCATCTGTAAAAGGAAAATAAAAGCTGCTTTTACGCCAATAGTGGACAGCAGCAGTGAGCACACCTGAGGGAGGTGCGCCCAGATAGAGGAGCTCCTCCACTTACTTACAGAGCTCTGGGGACTGGTGAATAGGTTGAAGAGTATCAGGGAGTGAAAGAGAGAGACAGACTACTGCAATTGCAACCTGCCTTCCCTGAGACAGACCCATCAAGCAGACAGGATGCATGACATGGAGAATTCCTTATCCTCTCTCCACTTCACTGAATTCAGTGACTTATAGGATAGGGAGCAGTGGCAACAAGTTCCTGCCCAGTGCAGTGGGCATGTTTCCTCTGTGACTACCCCACTTGCCCAGGTGCCCTTGCACAACAGGTGCAAGGCTTTGCAAGTGGAACTGAACAATAATTAGGTTGACGTTTCATCTCTGAAGTTAAGTCAGCCTACGCCCTGCATCAGAAATGCTTCCATAAAGAAAAAAAGATGGGTCATTGCCATAGGAGATTCCCTTGCAAAAGAAACAGAAAGCCCAATATGCAGACTTGATCCACTTCAGCAGCAATGGTCCCTTCCAGCCTAAACCATTCTGTGATTCTGTGTTTTATAGACCACCCAACCAGGATGAAGAGGCAGACAGAATATTCTGTAAGTAGCTGAGGGAATTCTCACGGTCACCAGCCCTTGTTCTCGTGAGGGACTTCAACTTACCAGATGTCTGCTGGAAATACAACTCAGCAGAGAGGAAACAGTCTGGGAGGTTCCTGGAGTGTATGAAAGAAATTCCTAACTCATCTGGTGAGGGAGCCACCTACAGAAGGTGCCCCACTGCTCTTGTTGTTTGTGAACAGAGAAACACCTGTGGGTGATGTGATGGTTGGAGGCTGGTTTGGGCATAGTTTTAATTCTTCAGGAGGTAAGGAGGGTAAAGTAAAGATTTAAGAGTTCATTAAGTGTTCTCTTGAAAGAAGGCTTGAGTCTTTTACACTGTTATCTCATATCCACTGTGTATCATATTATTGCATGATTCCTCTAAAAAATCCTGACTACTTTTATAATATAACATTAACAGTTTAGCAGACTTGCAGGCAGACCTATCCTGAGGTACTGTATGCTCTACTTTCTGTGTACAGTAGGAACAAGTAGAAGACAATGTCTGGATGCATTGCTATTTAGGTGAAGTGGTCTATCAAAGAAAGTTGACAAAACAAGATTCAACCATAATGCAATTTCCTGACAAAAAATAGTCTTCTTGCACTTTTGCCTGGGATCTGGGTATATTTCAGAATTCATCTAACAGTATAAGAACTTTTGTAGTATACGTGTCGAAGCTAGGTTGCAACATCATTAGAGGAATGGCCCAGGAGTATAGATACAAAAAGACATTTTCAGTTGATGGTTTGGTTTTTTTTAAAGCTACTGGTTTTAAGTGGTTTATAATTTGACTACTCTAATTCACTTCCCTTGGAAAAAAAAGCAGGAAAAGATAAAAGTCTATTGTATCCTTTTTAAACAAGTAATGAAAATTTACAAAATCCCTAGTGTTTATTTACATTTCTAGTGCCCAAACTGTTTTTTTCTACAAATAAAAAAAAAAAACAAACACTCACTTAAAATTATCTCCCTTAGCTTAAAAATTTCCTGTGAATCATTTGGTTCTGGCCTTTATAATAATCTGGTGGTCTTTTATGAAAATTATGTATTTCCTATTCTGACAGATTTACAGTATAACTAGGTGAGAAATCCACAAAGGAAGTGGAGCAACATAAGAAACATACAAAACAGTCCAAGGAGGGGTTGAGAGAAGGTAACACAGAAAGAGAGCACTGCAGACTGGTAATCCTTATCCATGGAAGAGAACTGGGTTGGCAGCTGCCAAAAAGATCTGAGTCTGAGAGAATCAGGGTTTTCCAAGAGGTCGAACATGCACTGTATACCCAGGGTCCTTGAATCCTGCATCAAGAACAAGGGCACGCCTGGATGTTCCTTGGGGGGAATCAATTCCCCCCTGTATGCCGTCATTTCTGATAGTGTGCATTATGTTTTTTACATAGTCATATGTGCCATGCAACTGATGTGACATCATCAGTTGTCTGTAGATTGCAGCAGCACTGACTAGTCATATCTGATAACATATGGACTATACTGAGTTCCTCTGATATTAATGACAATTCACTTAGCATTCTTTCTACAGAAATTCAGGTTGTAAATCTGTTTAAACGAGGTTTCCCATCTCTTTGTTTCATTAAGGAGGAGAGGAAAAAAATATTAATACTAAGATCATTTTTCAAAGAGTCTTTGAAATGTCAGCTTTGGCTTTTACGCTGTTTATGTAAATTATACATATACATATAAACTGCTCTGAACTGCTCATATACATATAAATATGCTCTGCATATTTATGCAGAGTAAGATTTCCTGTGCAAGATTAGTAGTAGCATGTATGATCTCCCACCTGGGGAGTTATTCCCTATTTCTGGAGTTTATTACTTTGTTAACAAACGTAGATTTCTTGGTAATTAAACTAGCCATTTAAAGTTCTGAAGTATGTGACCATGTCAAGATTTGTTGAAAGTTATCCCCAGTTATCAGGTTAGTACAGCAGAAGTTAACAAAGGAATGTGATAATTATAAAACACACAACTATAAAGAAACACAGAAATGAATCATCTCTCCCCTTGAATATTATTATGCTGACAATTGTTCTGAACAGGTTATCGGACTAAATGAAAAGCCACTTACCTACTAATATTTTAAAGTTTTAAGCTTTATAAGAATTCTCCTTTAGTGTATATTAACCTGAAAATTGTGTTTGAAGAGGACATTTAACATGGAGTATGTAATATACTGATTTTTTTTCATGGGAACTCAAAAGCAATTTTCAGGTCTGAATTTCAGCATTGGCTATTAATAAGTATTGCCTCCAAGGGAAAAATTATGTTACTTTGGAAACAGAAAGATTGCCCTTGAGCAATATAAGGGTTAACAGGCTTTTTAAAGGTCTAGAATCAACGTATTATTTTTAATACCTTTTTCAAGTAATGGTGAGATTAAGACAATATTAGTTACTTTGGAGTTTGATAAAACCAACAAAACATTTTCCTTAGTAAGGAATAAAGCCTGCTCAGTGAGACTCTGAGTAATACCAAGGAAAAGATACTTCTAGTCTCCCGCATCACCTGCTTCTCTTCTTCTCAGTCAGCATTAGCACAGGTCTTTTTTAGGACTGGCTTCAGGGTAGATGGATGTACCAAGTCTAGCTCTTTGTGATGTTCTTGTTTCAAAAGCTATCTCAAAACAAAACTGGAACAAGAAAAAAATCCAAACCTTTTCTGTAATGTCCAGAGTGATTCTGGAGCTCTTTTCTTGCAGTCTTACCTGAACAATGCAAATTCAGAAATGCAGAAAAGTAGTGGGCAAACTTGGCTTTTATTTTAAAGCCTGTGTCAACTTTGGCTTCTTTGGTCTGTATATATCACTGAGATCAAGAAACCAGCTGGTAGCTGTGAAAACTGAGGAGTGTCTGACCAACCCTATCTTAGGTAATTGGTCATTCTCATTAACTACTTGAGCCTGGCAGAAGATATGACCAGGTATTACAAGAGGTCTGAGCAGACCACAGCCCCTGCCCCATGGCGAAGTGACTGGTAGGGAGAAGGGATGTGTTAGAAAGAGCACAGTAAACGGCAGAAAAGGGAGCAAAAATTCCGTCTCTTTCTTCAGGGTTTCTGTTACCAGCAGCCACCAAAAAAACAAAGAAAAATATTGATGGTGGTTTGACAGAAAAATATTGGAAAAGTGGACATATGCAAATCTAAAGGAATTCAAAGACATTCTTTTAGTCCAAGTATTAGTGAAAGACACAACAGTATGTTTCTGCCATTTTATTCTTTTACAGCCATGAGGTACATCCAGAGACTTCATAGAAGGTGAGTAGAAGCCTTCCAGTATCTCTGTTTACCAGTGATGTTTCCCTTGATATATTCCTCAGTCCCTATTGTTCCTCCCCTGAGAGCTGCTGTCACCAATTGATCACTCCTCCTGTCCCTTAGACGACAGTATCTGCAGCCTTCGAGAAGCTGTGCTAGTGCTGATCTATTAATCATCTGTCAGACAACACTCACACAGGCAATTCCATTAGCAATATCTATCTCAATGACAAAGTACGGCTTTTATGCATCTGGGTTTCAGCCACATAAATTTGTGTTGTGCTGGGTCTCTTTCTTTTGACAATGGAAATCACTGACCTAGCCCAAGTTGTGTTTAGTATCCATTTTCTCTCAACCAGATGGGTTGAGAGACATTTTGCCATAAAAATTGGTTTGTATCCTTTGCTGATAACCACGCTGTTTTGGCTGAACTAAGAGAAACAGTAACAAAGATTCAGCTTTCCACATAAAGGAAAAAAAGAAGTTAAAAAAAATTGATCTTTGAAATCTGAACCTGTATTTTAAAAGGTTCAAAAGTAGGTTGAGAATACTGGGAAAAAACCCTTGCAAGCTAGGAGCTCTATACTTTACATTATTGTTGTTGTTTAAATGAGAAAAGTAATCCTGTGAAAATTAGATGAGCAATTTTCATGTGAATGCGTTTGGGCAATATTATGATTCACAGTACAAAGTGTCATGCTGCTTTATAATAAATTGATCTGAACAAGGTAGTAAATAACTACTGCCTTTATAATGAAGAAAACACTTTGCATTATCAATATTTCTGAAATAGGCTGGCTGAACAGAGTTTTTTCCCTAAATACATAGCCGCAGGTTAAATGCTCCAAAATTTTCCAGTGGTAGCATCTATCCTCCTTTGGCAGCAGGCAAAATAACCCTGATTAAATTAATCAATGTCTTCAGCTGTTGTGCTCATTATCAGCCCTTTAACACTGTATGTTCTGAAGATATATCCTTAAATGCAATAATGGTAGGCACTGGCTCATTAGCAAGTATGATCAACATGGGTTATCAAAAGCATTTTTCATGCATAACAAATACAGCAAATTACTAAAACAATAGAAGAAATATCTAAGATCTACAGCAGGTTGATCTACATGATGTAATATTTAATTAACATAATTAGAAACAGATTTATAACAACTTAATTCTGTCTAAATGAGACCATAGATACTCTGTGGCTTCCTGCAGAAAGACTGTGACCTGGTTGGCAGAATGTCAGGTGAAATTAGACTATGCAATGAAGAAAACGTTATTTTAGATGTAATACACTCCGTTTAATGTATCACACTAAGCACACAGGCTGTGTAATTACAGACACTCATGAATTGTACTTCATTAGAATGACGAAGTGTCAGCATTGGTGAGACATTTAAGCCACCCGGTATTAAATGAACACAACTCAAGTACACTTTCAGGTTCATCATCAGCATTTAAAAATAACACCCAAAAATGCAGGGGTATGCTTAAGGAACATGAAACCAATATAGCTGCATTTCCCTCCCCCCAAAGATAATAACTAATTTATTTTCTCTTCTGGAGGAAGAGGAATCCTGTGAGTTTTAGTATTTTCTCTTGGCAAAGAAATGTAAAGGTTGCCATTAGATTCCATTGGAAGCTCCCACTGTCTTGCATGACAGACAGAGTTGCATGATTTTATTTTCCATATGAAGCATGGTAAGTCTGGCACACTTAATTTTCTGAGGGAGTTACACTGAGAGGAGAACTCTTACTAGACATTAGCAACTGATATGCCTGATGTTAGTTCTAAGTTACACAAACTCACAAGTATTCTTTCTTAAATTAAGAAAAAACTGCATGCCTGTTGAGAACAGCATAAAATATGCTGTTCTCAACAGGCATGCTGTTCAAATATACAAATAAATAAAATATTTAATAAATATTTGAACAAATAAATAACACTGGTGTTGACCTGCTTTCACTGAGATCAAGAGCAGATTTCAGATACAACACTTTTTTTTGCTACAAATTCTGTTTAAATTTGAAGACCCCAGCTAAGAAAAGGGAGATTCATTTATGCTGAACGAATCAAATCAGCTGGATTTGCTAGTTTGAGAATTTGGTACTTGTGGCTCTTACTGCATTTTTTTGAGATGGCTACACTTAGTGGCTCTACAAAGCTGCTGAAGGGTCTGGAGCACAAGTGTGATCAGGAGTGGCTGAGGGAACTGGGGTGTTTAGTCTGGAGAAAAGAAGGCTCAGGGGCAACTTTATCACTCTCTACAACTACTCAGAAGGAGGATAGAGTGAGGTGGGGGTTGGTTTCTTCTCTCAAGTAACAAGTGATAGGACAAGAGGTAGTGGCCTCAAGCTGAGCCAGGGGAGGTTTAGACTGGATATTAGGAAAACTTTCTTCATGGGCAGGGTGCTCAGGCATTGGAACAGGCTGCCCAGGGCAGGGGTGGAATCACCATTCCTGGAAGTGTTCAGAAAATGTGTAGATGAGGCCCTCAGTGACGTGGTTTAGTGGTGGTCTTGGCAGTCCTGGGGTAATGGTTGGACTTGATGATCTGAAAGGTCTTTGCCAGCCTAATTAATTCTATATATCTATGATTCTACAAAGTTACATTACTGTGTAGTTAATAAGACATTAACCTGAAAAATTAAAATGGCATATTTATAATATATAGTGTTTTAAACATATATTACATAGTCATATATAAGGAATACACACAATAACATGAGTAGCAAATTCAACCATGTAAATAAATCCAAATTACATAAAACCTAGAGAAATGTTTGTTTTCTGTACAGGTCCTTAGCGAATCCTCACAACTGCGCAGATCTTGTGTATTGTTCCAACATGCTCCCTACAGGAAAACTGCTTCACCTGCGTAGACCACTAAGATTGATTTGAGGGGGGAGGAGGAGAAATCAGAAAAAAATAAGATCAACAATGACCTGACCATGCAAGCTCATCATGTGGCATTTCATGGATGGCCACTGTAAATCTGGCTAGTTACATGAGCATTTAGAAGACTAGACTGCTTCATATTCATCTTTCACATCAAATTTGGATAACCAGGATAAATGATATAGAATTAAGCTATCCAAAGTTCTTCCCAGCATAATGGCTGTATATTCCTCACAGCTACATATTTCTGCTAGACTTAATCATTTTTAGCCAATGCCTTGGTGCTTTTTTTATCCTCTCTTACACTCTACACTGCTGCAAGGGATGGGCAGCTGTCCCTGAACCCAACTCCGTTTATCAAACCTACATATCAGAGGAGAACAGCAAGGCATAGGAACACAGCTGAAACTAGAGAGAGTGCACGGTCTGTCAGCATCAATCCTTTTTAGTATTCTGCTTCACACCAGAGAGGATTTAATTGTTTCTTAAATGACTCTAGGGCCTCTGAATGAGCAAACCTGTCTAACAGAGCAGACATTTATTTGAAAGAATCTTTGTAATAAATACTGATCTATCGTATCTGTAGATAATTCTGGAGACACAGCAATCTCTCCTTGCCTAATTAAACTGTGCTAATATGAAAATGCAGGCTAGCCCCATAAGGCACAACTGATCTGCTGGAGTGTGGAAATGCCTGGAAGTCACAAGCTCTGGGAAGAGAGGCTGGGAAGCACACAAATTCTGCCTGCATGCTAATCAACTCCACCAGATCATAATCCATACAGATGCAATTTATATTCTCTTCCATAACTTCAGCCTCAAAGTCTTCTAATTAACCCTCAGCCATGAGATAAGCATGGTGCAGAGGCGGGGATGGCACAGCAGAGGTGACAAAACCGCAACAGACTCCTCCTTGCCACTTCTCTTCCCCAGGGTTTGAAGGTTGTGTCAGTCACTAAGAAGGGTAATCAAAATGTCGTTTACTTCATCTCCCCATAGTATTTTAACCTTTATGCTGTAAGCATCCTAGATTTAGGACCAGCAAGAACGTTTTAGTAATTAGAAAGCACACATTTCCACAGACACGTGGCTGCACTTAGAAGCATTTCATTCCCACTTGACATGGAGCTTTGTTAGAGATGGCTGACAATATTTCACCAGCTTGACTTAAGATTTGCACAAGCACTCAGCTTCTATAGATGTCTAGGTCTAATGGAAGTCAGCTGATTTATTGGCAATGTCAGCACCGCCCAGCTCACAAGGAAGCCTTAGAAGAGAAGAGCTGGGTTTTATTTCAAGTGGTGCCACAGCAACCCAGCAGTGCTGCATTTAATTTTATGTAGAAACCAGCTCCCCACAAACATCTCCCTCCAACTCTTTATAAATGGGGTCTACAAACTGCAATTCTTCAACAGCAGTCCAGTGCTCCCCTACACATAACAGGGTAGATCTGGTGGGGCCCTTCTGTTTTCAGTAATATTGCTCATAATTTACATGTGCAAAAAGCAAAATTTTTTAAAGTGATGTAGCAATCAGAATTAAAGATAAATTCATGGCTATGTTTTTAGTTATTTGAGAGGTTTTGTTTGTTGTTTGTGTTGGGTTTTTTTTACATTAGTGGTAAAAGAGAGCTGCTCCCAGCAGCCTTTAGAGCCCTAGTACTTTGCCCACAGTCAACTCGGCTAAAATTATTTGAATGGCCATTTACCAGTATTTGTGTATATCAAAAGTATTTTGTCCATAGAGATATGTGCAGATATTCAGCTTCATAAAATGGTGGTCACATGTGGTTTTTTTAAACACAACTCAGATCTGAAGAAGTTATACAAATGGGTGAATGGCTAATCTCAGCTTTTCATCTTTGGTGCAATTTTCAAATCAAGTTGAGTGATCCCTGTAGTAATTACTTTCTAACATCTGGCTGGTAGCTTACTTGAAGAGAGTTGGTAGTCTCATTTTGAATTCTAATGAAGATCACACTGCATAAATCACTGATGCTAGGTTCCCTACTGGCACACATTGCAGAGCAGTCCCCAAAGGGAAACTGAAGCAAGACAAAAAAAAAAAAAAACTCAATGTCATTACATCCCTGCGACTGAATAATCTGTACCAAGGACTGTCCACAGCATCTAAGTGTGACTGCTACAGTCAGTATTTATGTATTTGAGGGGGAAAGTTAAGGACTAAACTTCAGGTCTCTTGATTCAGAATATATCACGTGCTTTACAGTCACTTAGAATGCCATAAGGCTGGGTTTTTTTTTATTATCCATAAGAAAGGCAAAAGGCCACACAGTGAATATACTTGTATAAACAAGTATTTTTAGACAGATAATACTGAAATGCTTTGTCAAACTATATGCTACTTTATTCCTATATTCCTAACAGGCAGTTATAGCTTAGACTGAGACAGGAAAGAGTATGTGAGATACATTAAACCTGATAACTGAATTGGAGTCTACTTGCATAGATCTCAGGTCTTTTATTCCATTCTGTGCTCTAAATTCAACATGGGAGAGGAGGCACCGATGTACTTCTTGGTGTGGTTATATTGCAGCTTCAAAAGAGGGGAAGCTCGTGTCTGTTAGAGACATCCTGAAAATGCAGATCTGTATACATGATCTGTAAGGCTGATTTCCTCATCTGTATCTACAGCATGTGTTAATTTATGCATAAACATAGCTGCATATATTGGGGTCTTGCTTTTCCCCCTGCTGGCTCTGCAGAATTAATGTAAAGTTAACCATTTTCATAAATGATCATTATCTGTGGTCTTCTGAGAGACCTCTCACCTGTATGAGCTATGCTTTGCTTTTCCTCTGTTGACTATAAGATTTGAAGTTTGACAAGCGCATTTACAGTTGTAAATGAGCTTCTTCCTTCATCCTTCACAGTCAACAGAGCTGAATTTTCTGAAATTTAAACTCCGAGCAAGTTGTCAGAGCAAAATAGAAAACATACGTCTCACATTAAGTACCATGACCTAAAAACAATATAGAAGTTTGTATGTGCTTGTTTATTGCACAGTATGAGTATGGGCGTTGAGAATGCCATCTACTGGCAAAAAAGCACGAAGGAGCATAATTCTATGGCAGACGACTTCCAAAAATGGGAAAGGGTAAGAAAACATGTTTGTTTGTTTGGGGTTTGCTTGGGTTTTGGGGGGTTGTTGGTTTTGTCCTTTTTTTTTTTTTTTTTTTTCTCTTTTTAAAGTGTTTTTTAAACCCCATATGTATAGCTGCATGACATTTTGCCAAAATTTACGTAGAAACTTTGATGAAAATTAGTTTTGAAGCTGAAGTATATTATTATAGCTTAATTTTGTACTGGAAGAGGATAATGGTTGATAGTAGTAACAATTTAAAAGACATTAGAGATAATGAGAAAATATGTATAGAGCAGCAACACTGCAACTGCTTGAACTTTCCTATGGTTCCTCCTATTTTACAAAAATGATTCTCGAGAGTTCTTTAAGGGTTTGGTGGGAATATTCAGAGTCCAAACCTATGAGACTAAGTTCTGAAAAAGCATCAAACTTAGCAGTGAATCTGTTTGTTATTGTGCCGTCAGCTATAGCAACCATGTTTCCAAACTTCACAAAGCCAATTTGTGATTTGATTGCAAATAGTAGTCTCAGTGGAAATTATCTGTCCTGTTAAATCCACTTACAAATCAGTAACTGTTGTCATAGTACCATGGCAAGGCAGACCCAGATAAGCTACATCTCTGCTGGTTTGAAAACATCCTTTTTCTCCCCCAGTGATTATTGATAAGATTTTTTATTGTGTCCAGTCCACACCTAGCCAACATCATTGGTTAGTCTAGGTTACCTAGGTTATCTAACAGAAAACAGTAGGTCTAACATGGACCTGATATTCTCTGGGAGTATCCCATCTTTGCAAGTAAGTCACAGACATGGAACAGTACAAGGAGTAACCTTTGGTGGGGTTCAGCAAGGCCTTTGGTTTAAATCTAATCTAATCATTGCCTAGGTTAAGGTAATAATCACTGACAAAGAGTCAGCAATCTGCTCAAAAGGAAGAACAACAGAAAAGTCTGAAGTGCCAGAAGTAACCTCAGCACATTTAATACCAGGGGAATCCAGAACTATATAAACGGAAAGCTACCAAACATAATTTCTGAGCTGAGCCCTCTCTGACCACAACTTTTTCTGAACTCGTCTCTCAAAAAGTACACATTCCTTTATTGTTAGCTGTGGTGTGGCTCCAAGAAAGGCAGCAAGCCTGGAAGTGTCAGTACTGGCAAGATGTCATTCACATTTTACCACTTAACTAGCATGGCTTACTGTGACATATAGGAAGTCTGCAGCATGAACAGCATTGAGGAAAGGAAGAAAAAAGTACATGTAATCTAGGATGAGCAAAGGCTTCTCTGTAGTCTTGAAAACATCTGCTAATATCAAGGCTCAGCATTGCACTCATTTTAGGGAAGCAGAAGGGAGGAGGACACAATGTTTAAAACAAGCTGAAGAAACAAAAAGATAAATCAGGAAAATGGGAAAAACAGTCTTGGACATCAGTGTCACAGATTAATGCCTGTATGCTTTATACATGCAAAAACTACCCTTGAAGACATACCAAAGCTGTCTGAAACATGGCAGTAGAGTCTGCCAGCTCAGAGCTGTGGTAAAGCTAAGTACTGATGTGATAAGATATTCTGATGGTCTTTTGAGAGGCTCATCACTGGTGCAATCATTCTGGTCCCAGGGAGTGAAGTCTGGAACTGCACCTGCATATGGCTCCACCGTCATGGATAGGGGTACCAGCTCACCTGGAGCTGGTAGATAGCTTTACATAGGGCTGCCTTGCACCACAACTCTTTCACTTCCAATAGTGAAAAAAAGCTTTCAAGGTGTCCCCTTCTCTTAAAGTTATCCCTGCTTGATTGTGACTACAAGACAAGAAGGGGAAAACTGCTACTATGAACCTAACTGAACATTGCCCTGGGCTGAATGTGGAACACTATCTGCTACCCCCCTGGAAAGCAGCAGGCATTGTGTTGAAAACTCATCAGATTAGCAGAGCCCAATAAGCACAGGAGGACAGTTAATTTCATAGATTCCCAGATGCCTCCAGCATTTTCAGGGAAAAACACTCAAGTTAGGAATGGACTGATAGTTAGATTGGCATAAACTCTGCAAATATTTAACATGCTCTGTGAAACTAGAAAATACTAGAAGAAATCTAAAATACAGTAAGTCTTTAAGTCTCTTCCAGATTCTCTGTAAAGAAACTGGTTCCTTGGCCTGGAATTTGCTTTTAGTTTAAACCAATTTAATCACAAAGGGAGCACACAGGCCCTGAGATAATCCAGAAATCAAAACTGCACCTTTTTATGCAAGTATGGCTATAATGCACAATGGCATCATACTGTTCAATGGACTCAATAGTAAGCCTATACTGTTTAAAGAAATCTGAATGCTTTACGTCTTCTCTTTCCTGTGATTACTGTCTAGAAATCGTTGTGGAGGACCTACACCCATTACCATAGTCCAATAAGTGGGTTTGGTTTCCCCCACTCAACAGCTCCTCCTAACAAATTGTTATTATCAGATCCTGCTATTCAACTCAGAATGAGAATGTTGGCAAAGTCTTGCTCCACTTGATAATCCCCTACTTGACATACAATGACATTATCCCACCAAAGCTAGAGAGAAATTGTAATTCTGGTTGTAATTACAGGCTTTAATAGGTATAGAGGGTTGTTAGGTGCAGAGCAACTATTCCCAGTAGGGACGGTTCAGGAATATGAATGTTGCAGCCAAACTATTTATGCAGTTGAGACACTGTTATGATCAAAGGGGTCCGCCTTTATTTTTAGAATCAATCACTTAAATAATACACCATCTCCATCTGGATTTCTTTTTGATGACTTCCATGTCTTCCATGTGTTATGTTGAAAGGTGCTATGTTTTTGATCCAGCAATTCAAGTTGCAGGACACAATAAAAAAAAACCTACACCATTTCAAGCTTGTTTAAATATAGTGGATTTAAATGTAAAAAGAATAGTATTCTGTAATACAATGATTAGAGAAGTGGTCTGGAAGATTAAAATTTATGTGGGTGCTAGGAAACATTAAATGTATAAGAACCTAATTAGTATTGAAAAATATTTAAATCTTCCAATTCTAATGGACTTTTAGAATCTGAGCTTTGCAGCTAGTGATGATAAATTTTAAAAATTCAGTAGTGTTAGAGAAACAATTATGAGTAATTCCATTAAATCATTAGCTTGTGACAAGCATTAAATCCTATGCAGAGATACCCTTGAAATCACTGCCTACTACATCTACTTGAAGTACTGGTCACATAGAAAAAAATTCTTTATTTATTTTTTTCAGCTTGCCTAAACTCCATGCAGGTTCTGGAAGGCCAAAGGCACAGCCTGAGGTTCAGAAACCATGCTGGATGGCCATAATACCCATGCCAGGATGTGCACTGCATGTTTCAAAGCCCCAAGATCAGAAACAAGACTGTTCTAGTTGGGCTCACTTCTGAAATGACTGCTACTGCTAAACCCGGGACATCTGGTTACACATTTATTATAAATCCATGATGGAAGAGATGAGAGTTAAGTCATCTGTAAATAGTAATGGGCAAATATTAAGTCTTCAGTTTCAAATGTCCCACACAGACAAAATATTAGGAAAGAAAGATTGAAGTATCGTAAGAGACAAATTAAGAATTATAATTCCATAAGGTTTTGTTAAGTAACATTTAACAAAATAACCTTGGGAATGTACCATTATGTATGCTGAATTAGAGAGGAATGGGGATTCAAATTTCAAAACAGAATTGAAATTCTATCATTATTCACAGCTAATTTAATCCCATCCCTCTGGTAGCTGCCTCACACAGGCCAAAAACTTGTTCTCATAAAATAGGGGCTATTCTAAGGCCACTGAAGTTATTGTATGTACTTGTGATGCAAGGCATTTAAAAATAACCTCAGTCGTTTTGCTGATTCATGCTAACATCTTAGCATCAGCAGGTACTGGTGTTTTGGCAGCAATGTAAATTCATGCTAATTTTCTTCGAGATCACTCCTAAAAAAGCAGAAATGGAAGTCAGTGCCAGAATGATTGTCACTTAAGTGCAACAATTTATTCACTGAAGAAAAAGTCACTTATTAGCCCATCTCTGGAATTTTGATTAGTACTAAGAAAGGAAAGCTTTGACAATTCAAGTATCCGAACATGTAGGCTGTTGAATGTAACTCTTTCCTGAGCCACCAAAATCCTAATATATCCCACAAAAAAAGCTGGCAAGTGGATGAGAGCTGGATGTGTGCCCCCAGGCCAATTGTTGCCTGCAAGGACATGGGAGATCCCCAGTCTTGCTCTGCTGGGCAGCCCCAACACTGCAGCCCTGAACTGATGGCAGAAGCACTCTGTGGAGATACCATTCACTGTTGCAACAGCCTGAGTTAGCTCAATTCCCTGTTCAAGTCCTATTCTGCCTCCATTTTCTTTCTTTCAATACATGAATACCTCAAGATAGAAAAAAGGCTGGTAGCCAACTAAAATTAACTTCTCCAGTGAGCTAAAATGAGTCCTCTCAATAGTTATTTCAACTATCATAGTCTCTAATAGCTGAAGAATTACATTTATAGGATGTCCCTAAATGCATATACCAGACTACTTAAGATTTTATGTGAATTGAACTCTGAGGCAGTTAATGATGCTGCTCTGACACCAGCTGAGAAATACAGTCTTGACTTCATGGATCTTTTTCTTTCTTTTTAACTGATAGATTTTGCTCAAAAAGCTATGCCCTCTTACTTCACAGATTTTGATGAAGTGGTTTCCAGTAGGACAGCAGTAAGTCCATGCCCTTTAGGGATTTATCAGCAACTCCACAAGCTCATATCGCAAACTACTAGGTGTGATATTAACTGGGTTTGGATCTTGGGTGAGCCTTAATGACCAGAATTCCCAGATCCAAAAATTCTCTACAGGATACTGACAGTTCTAAACAATAACTTTTGAAATGCGAACTTCCAGAATGAAAACAATTAGGGCTTTTTGGGGGGGGTCATGACCATTTCAGGGAACAAAGACCTTCTTTAGGAAGCCTGAAGTAGGTAAGCTGACTGCTGCTGCAGATGTAGGTGGCTGCCAAGGGGACATCAAACATGTTTTGCATTTTGCCAAGGCCCCCCCTTGCCACAGGCAGGCTGGAGGAAATAAAGTCTTTGGCACAGGTAAGGAAGGACTCAAGACAGTACAGTCACCAACTGCTGACTTAGGGGCAACAGGAGACCTCCTTGTACTGCTCAGATAGGAAATGTGTCTTCAAAAGATACATGTTCTTCATAAGAACAGGACAAAGTAGTCACAGTGCACTGTTTAGGAGATATCTCTTAGAAGGTTAGGGGTGACTACCAAGCAGCTATTTAAATATAGTAGATCCAGTCTAGGTAACGGCTTGAATACACACCAATGCAAGAGTCAAGTGGCCCCAGGAGGAAGCTGAAGGACAAAACAGCAGGTGTCTTGCAGAAAGGCCCTCAATGGCTTCACCCTCCTTCACCCCAAAACCCATTTACTTGGTCTTTTATGAAGCTGCTTTATGCAGCTGAAACTTTAATTAAGAAAAGATTGGTAAATACAGCTGTAATTTCAACAGAGCTCTTCCCAAGTCTCCAGTTGCTCTGCCTTCCCATCCAGTAACACAGTTCCTTTTCCACCATGCACGTTATAACTCATTGTTTGAATCTTTATCCTTGTGATATTAACATAAGATGGAAGTTATCAGTACATGGCAGAGAACAGAGGCAAGCACTGGAGTACCCATTTTAAGTCATGTTGCTAGTTGTCGTGGCAACCAGATAATAAGCTCTGTTACTTATTTTTTTCACCAGCACCCAACTTTTCCGCAAAATGTAGTATTATTAAGGAGTCTGCTAACTCAGCTGCTATACAAGGTGTCAGAAGAGAACTGCTGGCATATCCATTCTGAATCTTATTTTTCAGGAATTACAAGTCATCCATAAGTTGCCCAGCAGCTGAATGTAAGATGAATAAACACCGCTGTGACAATCCATTCCCTTAAAAAGAGCACATAAAGAGTGCTGGGATGCTCCCTGCAGTATCAATATGTACACTGTTCTTCACTACAACAGGAGATGGATTAGATCTTAAATTCCGCAATCAAAAAAAAACATAAATGCTTTGACAGGTATTCTCTCACATGCTTCTCTTTTGACACTGCAGGCACATGGCATGGGGACAGGTTTGGTCCCATTTCCTCCAAGCTTCCTCTTTGAGAAAGCATCCTACTCTTCACATTGCTGCTGTGCATATCCTTGAGCTACTCCTAGAAGCATACAAGCATGTACTGAGCCAGCACTGCAATTACCATAATTAAACAGGCTTCAGTCAGCAGTCAGACCTAACTATATAAGGAGCTCAGCAGACAGGCTAGATGACTCTAACCCTTCTTCAAGAGCAAACTGTCCTTATCTTTTTAAGTTGCACAAAGAGTTCATTCTCAAAGGACTGGGAAAAAAAGCTGTTTAATTACATCCCAAACACTACCCCATCACCTTGGATGAATACTTGCCTTGGACAAAAAGTCACCTAGTTACCTAAATGCTGCAGAATTTCCAAGTTTGTGACCATAAGGAATACTTACTCACAATCATCACTTTTGTACAAACATTGACCATTTCACTGCTTAAATATTCAACATTTGGGTGTTGTAATAGAAGTCAAACATTCTGAGGTTTTATTAATGGCATCAAAACCCCCTTCTCCCTGTCAAACTCTAGAGATGATCAAGGGACCCTCATGCAGATTCAACATCAGAGAACCACAAAAAGAAACCAAAATAGATGATACTCTGATCTGGGGAGCAGGATTCTGGAGGTGCTGTTGGGCTCCTCCACAGAATTTTAGACAAGAAATCGGTCACGAAGGCTAGCTTTTTTCCTGATCTTCCCTCTATTCAAGTTTCAGGCTCCCTTAATGCTTTTTCAATATGGATGTTGGCAGTTTATTGTTTGAAGATTGAGCAGTGGTGAAAAACGAATTCATTATTGCTTGTCACAGAGATGTTGATGAATCCCAGTCTCATGCAATTAAGCTGTAATTCAACACAATGACTAAACAGGGAAGTCTAGACAAAAAAGGGGAAAAAAAAAAAAGAATCAAACCAAAATACAGTTCCTAGAGAAAAAATCCTGGAGGATTCCATAGTCATTCTGTTGACAAAAGATATTCATAGTCTTATTTTATTTACCATATGAAAGCTGAGTTTTTGTTTTATTTTAATTCAAGCAATGGTGTTAGGGTGTGTCATCTAAACAAGACATGCTGGAATAATTTCACTAAAGGAGAAGCTCAGGATCTTTTTTCTCCCTGAAGTTTAAGTAAAACACATACATGTTGAAAATGGAATGCGTTGTATCTTGCTTTCCTTACAGATATATTCTGCTAATTTGAATTATCATTATCTACCTTCTCTGTAAAACACAGCAACTAATGTCACTGAGAAGTTGAACTGGCTTCATGACATGTCAACTGAAATGAAAAATATGTATACTAGGCCTGAGTTTACTTCCATGTCTATCAGGAGCTACATCCCTTAACTAAATCTTTACACTGTGTACTGTTATATTGGCTCTGCTTGTTTTCAAAACAGGAGAAACGTAAAGTTTTGGGTTTTGTTTTTCTTTTTCTTACCTCTGGCAATGTTTTACTCTCTAAAGATATGGGAAGATATGGCAAAAACTGCTATAACCTATGCTGAAAGAGGAAGAATTAGTTACACAAGACATTTTGGCACATTATTCAAAACAATTAGGTCAATGCTGTATGCTAGGGAAACATCAGGATCTCATTATCAACAGTGTAAAATAACTGACCCCAGGAATATGACATAGTAGCATAATACAGCATATCATAGCCCCTTTTCACCACAGTTAAGTACTATCTTCAGGAGATCTGTTATAATACTCATCAGTACTAGGTTGTACTAGTAATGTGCATGTGGCCACAATGATTTCAGTGAAAACAGCCTCTGCTCCTTTGAGAAGGTTATATGTTTTTATGTGAAAACTGTGATCAACTCCACCTATGCTCACTCAGCATTTCTGTTAAAGTAATGAGATGTTAGAAAACTTACCAAACACTTGATTCCCATGCAACCAGAACACAGTCAATTTTACACTTCACAAAACTGGATTTTTTTGTTTTGTTTTGCTTTATTGTATGAATCCTCTAAAGGAAGGATGGGCTTCAAGAAAAGGCAGCAAAAGAAAATTAGTTTTATGAGCCCCATAAAATTCTCATTGTCTCCTACAAGCCAAAGAAAGTTCCTGTGAGTCAAGGCAGGCCCTCCACCCCTCATCTACTCACAGATGAAAGTGGGCCATACAATTCCAAAGTATTTATTCATTCAATAGTTACAGAAAAGAAAGAAACCAACCAAACAAAACAAACAAACAAAAAAACCCCAAACCAAAACCACTAACATTTGTCAAACACTTCCCAAAAAACTCACCTCGAACTTCAGGAGAGAATCGAGCTGAATGGCGAGACACAAAAAGCTTCAGTTCTTGGTCCAAGTTACATTCAACCAAGTTTGTGTCCCATGATCGGATTCCTAAAATTCAAAATACAACGCACACTGTTTTTGGAGTTTTAACTGAGTGATTCTCTATTTGCAATCATGCTATTTGCATATTTTTAAATTGCAAAATCAGCTTCTATCCCTTTCAAGGCTCATAGCTATTTTTTGGAAAGTGCTGAAGGAGCATTCTGGACAAGAATCAGTCACAAGCAAAAGGAATCTGCCTTCCGAAGGGTGACCATCTTCATGGCCCCATCTTTAGGACTGCTTGTCCCACATCCTAGTAGCCACATGATGTCCCTGACTTCACTTTAAAAAAGCAATACACAAAACTGATTTACAAAACTGAAAGAGTGGACTACTTGAAGGACACTTAAGTCACATTGCAGGACCACTGTACTTGTTCCTCTGGAAAAAAAAAAAGACAGCATCACCTAGAATGTTACAAATTAATATTTAAAAGCAAAGTATTAGATTGCTGACTTCCTTATCAGAAAGTTTTGAAACATCCAATATTTTAAATTAAAATTTAAGTAATCTTTTATTTATGAAGTATCAAAATTCTGGTTTGAGACTTAAAAATGCTATGCTTGATCTTTTTTCTTTTAAAAACTATACAGAACGTCTCTATTCTCTGTTCCCCCTCAGCTACTTAGAAAGTTAAATACTTGATGCATGATCAAAAAAGGATTGAAATCCAACTAGGAAAAAAATCACAACTTTGCAGCCAACAGTCGAATTCATTATTCTTTCCACAAGATACTGATGACAAAGAAAAAAACCATCCCCCCCCCAAAAAAAAAAAAAACAAAAAAAAAAAAACCAAATCAAACCAAAACAACCTCCCCCAAGAAAAAAAAAAATTACAGCCAAAAATCAAATTCAATATACTTACCAAAAAAAACTGATAAAAAAAAAAAAAACCAACCCCCCCCCCAAAAAAAAAAAACAACAACAAAACAACCAAATCCAACCCATACAACCTCCCCCAACAAAACAAAAGAGCACTTTTCAGTAATTCTCTTGTTTTGAAATTATTCTGGAAAACACAGTTTTGAGAAATAGAGAGCAGGCAGTTGCAGTACAGTAAGTCCAGGTACTGCTGTAATTTTGAACACCAACATTACATTTTTTTCCTAAAGGAATATCATTGTACTTAGACAAATTAGTTGGCAAACACAGAAGTGACTTCGGGCAAGGAAGTGCCTCGTAGCCCCTCCCCACATGCCTGACAATATCCTTGCATGAAATCGTTGAGTTAAATCACTTTGAGTGTTGGTGAGGAGACATTTGAAGAGGTGTGCAGCCATCCCATTACCAAGAGCCTAGCATTATCACTTCTGCTGGTACCTGATTTTGGGCTGTGAATGGTACTGTCAACACTGTCTCCCTTGATACGTTCTCTTTCAAGGCAGCAGAAATGTCAAGACTCTCACTACCTTGAAGCCATGTTGTAGGGTTGAAGGATGAGCAGGAGCAAGAAGAGAAAGATGAGAAAGCAGAGAAACCAGCTCTGCAATGCCATTGCAGCTCTGGGTAGGTTCTCCATGCAAGTATGAACATTTACATTTCAAGAGCCTGAAGCCTCTTCAGGAAGAATTCATCCAGGGCTTTTTGTTGTCAGCATCCCAGTCCAGTTAGGAGCATGATTACTACTGAAATATGCTACCAGTTATTTAGTAACTGCCATTTGTAACTTTAAATAAATTTGGAAATACAGTATTGCCTGTTTCATAATCACTCAAGAGAAAAATATCTGAGCCATAACCAGCCACCTCCACTTCCTGACTGATGCATCATTGTTCTGAGGCATAAGCTGCAAGTCTTTTCTGTAAGTCTCCTTATTTTCATTTCTCAAAAATATCTTGGCCATATGGTGCATTTCTGGGGTGTAGATTTGGCAAACAAATACAGCTCAGCAGGCTTTAATGTTTTCCAGGTGTTGGAATATTTGAGAGCAAGAACGTAAAGATGATATAATACCACACATGTATAGTGCATATGAGATCTGTGACTAGTAAACCACCATCAATCTTGAAGCTGAAATACATTGAATGAATGAGTGCTGAACTTCAAGAAGCTCAAAGATAAGTAGCTCACTAGCCTCTGAGAGCAAGCTTGTACAGAGACTACAAAGCCTTCTGGAGGTCAGTTAAGCAACAGGAACTATGATTCAGCAATGCTGCTAATTATAGGGCATGTCCACCATCCCTAGCTTCTTTTGTCATGAATCCAAATTTGCTGTTGGGATAAGATTTGGAGAAGGAGTAGTAAAGACTGCTGAGTGAGGAGATGTCCAAAATACAGAATGCAAAATAAATAGTGTGTGTGTGGGGGAAATAAAGAAAAAAAAGAAAACTAGACACTTCAGGCACAAAGTAGTCCTAGAAGCTGAAACTGGGATTTGGATAGAATATCCCAAATCTGCAGATGCATAATTCAGCAGTCTATATGCAAAGGTTATGTATGTATGTTTTATAAAAGAGCATAAGGTATTATATACATTATATAATCAAGTCAGGTTTGCATAGAACAGGCATAAATCTGGAACCAAAATCCAAGGTCAATCCAATGATGTAGAGATCATTAATAACCTGGATGTAACTATGGAAGCATGGCTGAACTGGAGCTATTGCTTTTTTCTGCAGTCTTACTCATGTAATGCCACTAGGCATAGGACTACTCAGACAGCAAGCAGGGCACACCCAGTAGCATCTGCCATATTAGTGGAAAACTCTTGAAGCTTTCTCTTCCCCCTTCTTTTTTGGTGAATGGTGGGTCAGAGGACTGCCTCCTTAGCAAAATCACAAGCCAAATGTGATTACTGAAAATGCATCTTGCCACACCATTCCCTCTTCATGATCTATTAAGAGATGACTCTGCATTCCAGCAGGTTGTGTAGCATCACACCACTGATGTGTTATCAGCAGATGTTTTCTTTGACACGTTGCTCTGCAGTTTGGCGCATTAATCCACAATTTCCAGTGATGGTACTCAGCAGATGTACCAGAGAAAACAGTGAGGCAGCGTTATCTAGAACCCAAAATGCATATAAGGCTCTGTGGAAAACAAAAGCTGAAAGAAGCATTTTCTTCCAAACTACAGCACACTTTCCAAAGAAAGAGGTTAGTTGAGCCGCTATTTGGCTCCCAGACTGAGCTTCAGACTCCAAGTGTACTCATCCAGAACAATGTGCCTCAAAATCTGACCAAGGGTTTATTTCCTAGCAGGCAAAATCTCAATCAGATCTTCTGACACTAGGAGGAGCAAGGTGACTTCTAAACCAAAATGATGACTAAAAAGACCAGAGAGTTCCCTCTGAACATATAAAACTATAAGATGCTTAGTGGCAGGAGGTAGCAGCAACAGAGCTATGCAGCAACAACTGTACAATAGAAGCTTCAAGAAGAGACTGAAGAGCATTTCTTCAGAGGAAGAATGACTTCTGTCTTGAGGACAAAAGTTTTATCCATTTCCTTTATAATTTTTAATAATTTTATGAAAATGCAGCCAATTCACTTCTGGCACAACTGAAAATTAGAATTAGAAAGTGCAATGCTAAAGAGGCTGTGAATGACAAAGCATCTGCCTCAGTAATTCTCCCTAGGAGACAATGGTAGCAATAAAGATGAACAGGTCACAGTGAAGCTGGTCAGCTGCGATGAAGAAGCCCTTTACCACAAATAGTCGTAAAAAAGAATCAAGTCAAATAGCAAACAAAAGCAACAATGCTGGAGAAAGCAACAATACAGACAAATGAAGTCCTAGCTGGACTGCTGAACCACACCTACATGACAAAGCTGATAGCAATTCTCAGTTACAGGATCTCTTCCTGCGTGTAACAATGGCAGGTTTCCGAAATATTCGTTTTCACCAGCCCAGAACAAAAATATATTATACAAAATCAGGTACCAATTGGGTTTAACAAACTACAGGGTCTGGCAATAATTTTCTTTGTGCTTCATACCACTAGTACTGCAACGGGGCTTCCCTTTCGCACCACACCCCCCCCCCCCCCCCCCCCCCCCCCCCCTCCCCCCCACCCCCCCCCCACTCGAAAACCCCACTGGATCAAAAAAATCCACTTCAA
>JBAFWW010028775.1:0-40352 GCA_036873685.1 Agapornis canus
GTTTAAGTTTGAACCCGTTACCCCTTGTCCTGTCACTGCAGTCCCTAATGAAGAGACCCTCCCCAGCATCCCTATAGGCCCCCTTCAGATCCTGGCCAGGTAAGAGGTGTTCAGCAGGGAAACATCTCCTGTTTTCAGAAATAACACTCAGGGCCTTTGAAACCGCTCTCTGCTGTAGGATGCCCTCCTGGGCTTCTGCATCTCCTTGGTTATAATGAATGCCTGTTCCAAACAGTGTTAGGAAAATGTTAATTACTTTGAAAAGCGATGAAGGTTGATCCATACCAACCTGTCATCCTCCTGTTAACCCAGAAAGCAAACTACTCACTTTTTCTGCAGCCCAAATCACCTTCATGGTTTTTGCCAGTTAACATGGGGCACCTCAGCCAATTTGCAGTGGGCTCCAAAGAAGCTGTCTACTCTGAAATACAAAACATTAATGCTTTTGTGCCTATGGCCTCATGGATAAGCCTCACAGGATAGCAAATAAAAGCTGCTGTTGAGATACCATTTACTACTGTTTTATAACCAAAGAACTTCAGCACACATTCTTCTTCCCGAAGCATAGAGTTTTTAAATCAAGGAAAGATCACAGATAGGGCACTCTATTAAATGTACTAAACAGCTTCCATGGTTTTACCCCAGCCAGCAGCTAAGCACCACACAGCTTACTCACTGTTGGTACCAAAACTAGTGCAACAACTGAGCTAAAGAATTTATAGTTGGCATTCCTACACATAGCCAAGCTTGCTACATATAGAGCTGTATGAAGTGAGTGTTCTTCTCTTGTAGAAAGCAAACTGACAACTTCCACTGTTCCTGTTCTAAGTTAAAAAATTAAGTGTTTCTTTTTCTTAATGTAAACCAGAAATTGCTGACTTCACAATCCCAGTCACCATCAAATATTATTTTTTCTTGCTTGCACTGAATGCTATGAAAACCAAAAAGGAAGCGGTCTTTAACAAGTGACACCAAAGCCATCTCATAGCAATGTATCTGTAAATAAATATTCATTTATCACCAGTGTACGGAGTCCTCTGTTATTAATGCTAAACTTATACTAGAGACTGTGAGAAGAGACTTACCTGCCATGATGTGAGATCTGCCTTCCAGCAGGGTACTGACAATGCAACCCAAAGATGAGCAATTTCGAATTACCTGAAGATGCAGTTAATACCAGGGACAAAAATTATTATCTGCTTTACATGTCAAGTTATAGTGATGCTAGTGGTGGGTTTCTGACGCCCTTCTTCAGTCAGAAGTAAACCTCAGCTCCATGAGCGCTCCCAGGAAATGGAACAGCACCTGGGCCACAACAAACCATGAAACGTGGGTCGCAACAAACTAGCAGCCATTGCACAGCACTGGAATAGCAACCCATGAGGACAGAAACACTGTTATCCACACATTTTTCTGACTTCCTTGCACAGGAGCCTGGCTAACAATAGTAGGGAGCAGCAGCCACAGCCCATCAGCAGCTCCAACAAGCAGGGCTGGACCACGGCATTCTGCTAGTGTCTCAGCAAGACATAATCTCTCTGTCCCTTGAAAGGAAAAGATGTTGGCAATGGATTAAACTTAAAGTGAGGGAATTGATGCTGCAGTAGAAACTTAGGCTGTGGAAAGCAGGGCAGACACAAACAAAAAGCAGAAATAACATGCAGGGAAAAGCCTACAGAGTAATCCAGATTCTTGCTTCTATGTGAGAAGCCATCAAGATTTAGTGATTCTGGCCCATCTAAGCAGGGAAGGCAAGGGCTAACATGATGCACTATTCCATGGTGTTGATGCTGTGGGAGTATGGAGAGGGCTATAACACAGGAACTGAGCCCTGGAAGCGCTCACCTGTGGCTCAGTTCCTGTGTGTTGTTCCTGTGCTGAGGTCTTAGCAAATTCTGCCCTTAGACATGAAAAGTTGCCTAAGAATTACAAGCAAAGAAGTGAGATTGCCCAGTGCTGCTGCTGCTGCTAAACCCAACAAAACTGTCCATGTTTGTCCTGAATACTCCCCAATTACTGAATCACAGCTTACAGTAAGGATGAAGAACCTGGAAACTCCAGAATTTTAAAGGAATTGGCACATGAAATCTCACACTAGCAACAAGGCTTTTAATTAAATCAGACAAAATAGAGTCAGGGGCCGAGACCACCCAACAGAGCCCCTTCTCCAGGATGAGGGAAGGGAGGAAAAGTTCTGGTCATTAACCATGGCTCTCCTATGCTCAGATAGGAGAGATGTGCAGTTTCACAGCACATCTGAATAACACCAAATGGGTGGGAACAAATAGAAAGGCAAAACTGGTGCTTTACCTTGCAGCAGTGCTAGGCCTCACTGGCTTCTTGCACTAAGAAAATCCCTCCTCCCGACAAGGTGTGGTAGGTGCTGGTGTCAGGAAAAGGTCCTTTGGAGCACATTGCAAGCAGTAACACACTTTGTACAGGCGCTGCTTCCCTATAGTGCCCCAGACTACCCTGATGGAGAGCTGCCGGCAAGGAAGTGAGAAAAGAGCCCAAGTGCCCCCTGCACTGCGCAGCACGGTGACAGCACTCACAGGGCTGAGGCAGGCTGAGAACTGCAGGGGCAAGGGAAAACACTGAGTGAGCATCATTGGTCCCAGGCAGAGGTGATAAAACCTGTTACTGGATGAAGAAAGGGGCCATAAGCAGCTGCGAGAGCCTAGTTGGAAGCTGGTAAGGAGAGGAGGTGGAGAGAAGCATGAGGATCCTGAGCACGTGGTGTCCAGGAATCAAATAGAGACCCCAGAGCCACATCTGGAGATGCACAAGGTCTCTGCAGATAAAACTTTGTCATAGCTTTGCCTACTAGTAGCTCGTGTTGAGATGCTCAGACATATCCTGGTGAGCCTGATGATAACAGCCAGCTGTTCTGTGCTTGGTAACATGATTTGTCCCTCCATTGAAGCCTCTTCAGGCTGATAGGTGACATAGCTGCCCTCAGCTGGTGACCACAGCACCAAGCTGTGGATGGGAAGCATCACACCGAAGAGATGTTATGAGCTGAACGCTCTTCAGGCTTGATTTTGACTGCTCATGGTTAATACTGATAGTGATTGCCTTGATACAGACAAGAGGAATATGTGAGCAACATTTGAGGATGATGTAAAGTGAAGTGGTTTTTGCACAGTGGTGAAACTATCACAACCCAGGAGCTGGGAGACTTTGAAAGGTAAAGTACTAACAAGGCCCACAACATGAAAATGATGGTGGTTGGGGATTAATGAGCTGGGCATACTAATAAGTCAGTGACTAATTTACAAACATCCCCCAAGAAGCAGCCATAAGAAAGGCAAAATGAGTTCATGGAAGCTTAGGAGAAGTAGTCAAACCAAGCTCTATATGGACTATCCACTAGTAACAAGGACTTAATCTCAAAGGCTGGTTTGTAATGCACAGACAGACAATGCAGCAATACTCCTGAAGGTGCTTTGAGAGAACCTGGAAAGTGGCAAGGAGAAATGCGCTTGCCCAAGACAGCAATCCAGGGTACTGCAACCACAGAGCAGTCACAGAGTCAGCAAAGGACAGGGTCACAGTGTCGTATCGTCTCAGCATTGCTGGTGGAACAGAACTATGGAACATGAGAGAATTACTGTGATTCAGAGTGAAAACCAGTTCTAACAATCACAAAACTGTCTGGAAACCACAGCACTCACCTCTGTGAATGGGACTGAGTATCAGGCACTGGAAACCCAAAGCTGTTCCATCACCAGAGGAACTGCTGCAGGGCTGCACAGCAGACGAGTGTTTCACTTCACTATTGCAGGCTCCTCAGTCAAAAGGGGGTGGCATGAACCATGCCACTGGTGGCAGAGGAAGCTCAACTCTGGGGCAGGGGTGTTTCCTCGACCAGCATCACTGCTCTCACAGCCACCAGCGAATGGACATTGCAGGACACCTCACCAGTCATGTGCCAGGAGCACTGATAGGAGATAACTCCTCCTGGCTATTTACTGACTATTTGAGCTCTGCAAGGCACTGCCTTTCTCCAGCAGCCATGGTGGGACACAGAATGGTGGTGGAGAAACTGAGAGGGCTGGAGCTGGTGTATTTTCAAAGGCTCATTTTGATACTGGCCACATCAGACATGGTTTGTACGCTTAAGGCTTGTCTCAGCCTTTGCTAGCTCTTCCTGATGTCTGTTATGGTTGATTCTTGTATCTTCTGCGTTCTTAACTTTCTCCTTGTGTCCAAAGCATAGAGCTGCTGCAGGTATTGGCTGTAGCACATTCCCTCACCTCTGAAGAGGTCTCCTGGCATGATTCCTGCAGCAGCATCATTTTCAAAGCTAGCCAAGAGCTGCAGATGCATACAGATGCTGCAGCACTGTCCTATGGTTTGCTTGCTCAGGATGCTTTTGAGCCCCAAAAACCTTCACCCATTGAGCCATGCTCCCCTTGCAAGGAAAATCCAGAGACATCTCAGACCTACCAGGTCTTTTCTGTCCACGAACAATTGCACCTGGAATATACTCCTGCATTAACTCCTTTGAAACAGCAGGGCAAACAGCAATACTGACCATATAGATCCAGGTGATAGAATCACCCACTGGACCAGATACAGCTCATTCCTTTATTTTGCATGGCTGCTGATCACATTTCTTGCCATGGCATTGGCGAGCCTTTTTGCCTTGGAACTGTGGCAGAAGCTTTAACACTTCTGAGATGCAAGCCAGCTTTCACTGTCCTTGACAGGCCACATGCAGGCTCCTGACCCTGGCTCTTGCTGCAGGAAACTAAATGCTACCACCAAGTACAGCATTTGTTGGCAGCTAAAACTAGTAAGAGATGTACTAATAATTGCTCTGATCACTAATGAGAAATAATGCAGAGACAGCTCAAGAACAAAGAAGAGGACAGCTGTCCTTTTGATGCACATCTCCAAAAGCATTTTGAGCTGCAAGGATGCTGGCTGGCTTCTCCTGAGCACCACTAAAAAGGGAAGGGATAAGAGCTGGGTTTAGGAATCCCTTTTCCATTATCCGGTGGTTGTAAGAGCTCACAGAACTCGCTGCAGGATACCTGCTGCTGCCTGACCTGAGTCTGGCCCGAAACAGAGGGACCAAGCGTTTCCTCTGCTGTTGGGATTGCTCTGGAACTTTAAAGGGCCGATCTCTGCTCTGCTTGCACGGAAAGTGTTGAACCACTAGAGGGAAACCGGACCTCAGCTCATCTCGAAGCCAAACAACGGGGATGGAGGAGGAAGGAATCCTAAATTGGGGTGAAATGAAAGGGAAGGAGGAAAGAACCAGGCGTGAGGCAAGCGATCCATGAGAGTTAGTTCTGGTACTTTAGAAATGCATCCAGCCCCACGGAAATAACTTTATCCCTCGTGTTCTAGCTCTGGTCGCTTCCATAGGGGCGGGATGGGGAGCGGGGACTGATTTAAACAAGAAATGTCATTTTTCAGTGAAATTCCCATTTACCTGCAGAGGGCTCTTAAGAACAATTCTCACAGACATGGAGACGCTGCGAGAGCTGGGCTGGGCCAGCCTGGAGAAGAGAAAGCTCCTTAAGGTGAAAAGGGTGAAGGAGCTGGACTGCCATCTGAATGAACGGTCCATGTAGTCATGATCACTGGCTCTGCAAATCAAAGACTGAGTGCCCTGGATAAAGCTATACAGAGATATCAGGAAAAAAAATCAATGTCATTTCTTTCTGACTGAAACAACAGAAATTCGCTGCAAGGAAAAAGTCTGTGAAACAGAAAGAGGAAACTAAACCCATCTTTATTTAAGCTGTCGTACTACCTTTATGCTTAAGAGAAGTATCTGAAGTAGGTTTTTGTTTGCTGGATCTAGCCTTGTGGATATATAAAAGAGAGTGATGGATGAAGCAACCCACTTGCTTCAAGCCTCCAAGTTGACATAAGAGAGTAGGGAATATAGTTCAGACAAAGACTCTACATGCCAGTTCTTTCATCTATATTATTAATGTGCTGTGTTTGATCCCCATGGAGAGCTTAAACAGAGACAGAGAGAGGGTGTGCATCCAGTGAACAATTTGTGTGATACTATATTCATAAAGGTTTTTCCAATGGTCTTGAAAGTTAACTCCTCTCTATCTGTCTTCCCTTCCTGAGGTACCCCGAATGTTTGATTTGCCTTGAATTGGTTCCAGCACCAGTCACCAAATATTTTACCTGTACTGAAAGAAGGAGGAGAAAAGCCAGGCTCAGGAGGACAAGGTCAATTATTAGAGCTACTGCTGGCTAAAGATTTGTGAATAGTTTGGGAGTTTGTTTTGAAGAAATAAAGGGAAAATGTAGGCTTAATGGACAGGGACTTGGGAGTGAGTCCTCTTAAATTCTCAGCTTGGTATTTCAGTTCGTAATCTTGTTTCCATTGTTGCAACCCACCTTCAGTATTCAACTTTTTTTTTGTTAGGATAAGCTTCTAATCTTTCCAGCTTTAATCTGATGTTTAGCTGAACTGAGTGCTGACAAACACAGGGCGCTCTCTTGCTTGAGTACTAACATTGGTGGTTTTGTGACCCTTTGGAAGACTTGAGTGATCTGAGACACTGGCCACTTGACAGGTTGAAAGTGTAGTTCCAAATTGCTGTGAAGCTCGGTGTTGGGTGCCAAATTCTGCAGAGGTAGGGAAAGATCAGCCCTACTCCAGCCAGGAAAAGCAGCAAAGTGACAACTCTTTTCCTCTCTGGTTTGTCACACCCCGTTAACTCTTGTACCTCTCAATCCCACTCAGCAGGGCAGTCTCTTCTAAGATGCTGCAGCCGGGATTATTTGGTTTGTATAGTCCAGAAAACTGATGAGGAGTTGGGTGCACACTTTGCTTTTGAAAATGTGTATTAGATGCTAGAGAACAAGGTAACTACTTTCACTGCATCCTTACCATATGTTGGATTGAATGATGGTGCTCAGAGGGTTGTAATCAATGGAGTAGAATCTAGTTGGAGGCCCGTTAAGTGGTGTTCCCCAGGGATCAAGACTGGGTCCAGTTTTATTCAACTTGTTTCTCATCAACCTGGATGAAGGGCTACTGTTGACTATGAGCCAGCAGCATGCCCTTGTGGGCAGGAGGGCCAATACTATCCTGGAGGGCACTGTGAGGAGGGTGGCCAGCAGGTTGAGGGAGGTGATCCAGTTCTGGGCTTCTCAGTATAAGAAAGAGAAGCGGCTACTGGAGAGAGTAGGGTTACTGGATTAGTAGGCTAGTGGGGTTACTAGGCTACTGGAGAGAGCAGAGGGTCACAGAGATGATTAAGGGTCTGGAGCATCTCTCTCATGGGCCTGTTCAGTCTAGAGAAGACTGGGAGAGGATCTCATTAACACATATAAGTATCTCCAAGGTGGGTGCCAAAGGACAGTGCCAAACTCTTCAGTGACACTTAGCAACAGAATGAGGAGCAATGGCCATAAACTAAAACACAGGAAGTTTCACCTCAACGTGAGGAAGAACTTTATGTTGAGGGTGGCAGAGCACTGAACAGGCTGCCCAGGAGGGTCATGGAGTCTCCTTCTCTGGAGACACTCAAAACCTGCCTGGATGTGTTCCTGTATAGCCAGCTCTGGGTGACCCTGCCTCAGCAGGGGTGTTGGACTTGATGGTCTCCAGAGAGGTCCCTTCACAGCCTAACAATTCTGTGGTTCTGTGACTTTGCATGTCTGGTTTGGATTTCTGGTTTTTGTTTTCTTGTTGCCACTCCCCTTTGACAATCACTTCCCTTCCCTCTTCACTGATATTTATACTGGTGTTGGTAGGATCTAGCAACAGTGGAAAACCTCAGCCAACAAAATATGGTAGGGGTATGGAAGGTTTTTGAAAGGCCTCTGTTTGATACAAGTCAGATCTCTTCAAACAGTATTTTGGTCTTATAGACTTATGTTTTAGTATTTCTGTGCTCTTACGTGCCCTAGGTTATCTCTGTATAAATTCTATCATATGAACTCCGCCTTATGACAAGAGGTTGGATCTTTCCAGTTTAATGCCACCCTGTTTGACGTTTATCCTGCCATTTCCAGTTTAAAGTGCATCCTGCTTTATGTGTTTTTGCTGAAACTAACCATAAGTATAGACATAGATCCTTTTCTGGCTGCAGGTAAGCTGGAAGAAGAGACCAGCCTCCAAGTGGCTGTCTGTGTCCTGCCAAAAGAATACTCTGCTCCATGATATGTAGCAGCTGAGCTGCTGTGACATTTTCCTTAACCTGTTGCAGTCAACATGGACTGGATTAGTGTCAGCAAAGAGCTGTTATTAAGCTGTTTATGCTAGTCAGATTTACTTTTGGCTGAAACAAGCACTCAAAGAAGTAGCTTAGCTAGGAGGTCTGAGAGAGCCCTAGCCAGAGGGTGGAGGGAAGCTGTGATCGGGACATAGGCTGATGGGAGCCCTTCTGCTGACACAGGTGAAACAGAACTTGTAGTCACAGCCCCAAGCTTAACTGGAGTCTGATGAGACTATGACTCCACACCTGCGACCGCAATCTGTGTTCTTATAGGGCAGTGAATGCTGTCTCCTCCCATGCTGGAACACCCTTCTGTTTAGAGGGGTGCAGTGTATTGTTTCAAACTTGCTCTTCCCAGCTTGGTCTCATCTCCTGTATTTACTCAGTACTTTAAATTCAGGAGGAACTCAAGTGGGCAGACTACTCTTTCCATAACCAGCTTGATTCTTGGGAGGTAAGGCTTGTTCTGCCATCCTCAGAGAAGAACAAGGTGTTTTTTCTTTGTTATCAGCACTAGGTAGTGTTTTATAACTGGGGAAATGATTAATCTATTAAAATGAAATTAAAGAGAGAAATAGAGGATGTTTAGGGCAGAGAGGATGTAGCTATCCAAATTGTAACATAGCTGGGATACTTAGGTTAAAGTTTGCATTCTTTCACAATATTTCTTGGGCTCAGTAATGGGAACAAATGGCCTTTTTAATGTATATGAAATGAAGACTATTTTTCGCTAGCAGGAAGCATCTAACAGTATCTAATTATAGGGTAGCTGGTATCTATGTCATGTCTAATGGCACAATTAGTTTTATAGATGAAAGTTTGAATTGAAACTTAAAGATGGTGTCATTTTAGGCAGAGAGCCAAAGCTTGAGTTACTACACTTAGTGACTTCAGGAAAAAAGAAAAAGAATATAGATGCTTACCCATGTCTGTAGTTTTTAAAAGGAGCTCTTGGTTGCTTTTGTTTTATGCCTCTTTGGTAACATTGACAAGGAATCAGATGAGAAATAATGATAAACTAAATTTTTCAAACTCAAATGGCCAGCACTTGGAACATATGTGTATGGTCTCAGGATATATGTTAGTTCTGACTGTGGTTGGGTATTTGAACCAAGCTGTCATGGTTTTACGTGACAGGATCTCTTCAGACCTGCCTCTTAACAAGAATGATGTTTAGGTTTTTTTCTTTTACTTATTTTTTCTTTTGCTTATTTATAAAAAAAAAAAAAGTAAAAAAAATATCTTTGCATAATGAAAGTGTTGCAATGCTCCCATGGTTCCTGTTTCTAGTGGCTGGGAAAATGTATTAGTGGACTTAGTGAATTGCTATACTTAGTAAGCAGCAAGCACAATTAAAGCCAGAATATACTGCATCACAACATGTACTGAATTAATTTGTCTCGACAAGCTTCATTTAGTTTAAATAACTCATAGTGGTTTTTACCTTTCAGATTTTAAGTAAATTTAATAAAAGTAATGAATTCTTGGTTGCATGGAATCTTACTGTAGAACTCGTACGCTATTAAAATTAGAAATGTAATCACTTGAAACTATCACCTTTTTGGAAAAAAGGCAAAAAGCAGCTGTTTGAGGTGACTTTTTGTAAAGAATGATCTTATGAGAAGAGCTTCAATTAGAAGGATGTGGTTAAATGTGGTGTTGCTAATTATCTGTTGACCACAGTTGTTCTTTATAAACCTCAGTGCAGTTTACAAGGGCAGTTATTATTGTCTCTACTGTGTACAAACCAGGGGGTGTAGAGAGGTGAAAGAACTTGTACTCATCCATCCAAGAAACCAGTGACAAAAATGAAGATTTGCCATCTGCCCAAACGTAACACTATAAAAACATCAATTCTCTGTTTGCATTTGGAGTCTGCCACACTACAGGACAGCTATGGAAGCAGTGAGGGCTTATAACTTGTAGTGGGAGCAAATACTGTATTGTTAAAAGCTATACAAAAGCTATGCCAAAGAAACCAATTACCTGTCACTCATTAGTCAGCCTGTAGTGGTAAAAGGATATAAGAACTGGGACATGATCTAGAGAAGTCTTACAATGTTTAGCAATTGGTAGTGTGGGTTTTAGTGATTAGTTAAATCGGATTGTGCTGGAATGCAGTCTGGAGTTTTTAGAAGAAACAAACCTTTAGAGACTTCAAATGCCACACTTTAACTTTATGAAGCAGAAGTATTTGCCTTTTTAAACTTCCTGTGGGAGTTTATGCTTGTGTTGAATTACCATTACTGACAGCATTCTTGCATTAATAGTACAGGCAGTAATGAAGTATATAGCAATCATCATTGATATTTTGCATTAATTTCAGAAGATAAGCGCAGTCTTAGTAATCTCACATAATTTAATATGAATTAGTAACTCTTTTCCTGTCTCTGCAACAAGCAAAAGGAACAGTGGCTGAAAATTAGTAGTGCAGCTCTTTAGAGCATTTATTCAATGAATATCTGTTTCAAAGTGGGGCGAGCTTTTCCTAACATAATATCAAGAATATGCAATATTATTTTATGCAGGCTGCTTTATCAAGGTAGTGACATAGACAAAAAATGTATACCCTTGTACAACTTGCTGTCACTACACAGTGCTGCTTGTTTTTATTAATTCATTTCCAGGTTGCAGTGACCGATTTCCTTCAGATATCGACTGTAATTCAATGCAGCAAAACCTCATGCATCAGGGCTCCAAAATTACAGAGTGGTTGCTGTCAGCCCTAGCTGCCTAGAATCTACAGAGCTGTACATTACCTCTGGTGCACTTGATGTCATTTCAGTTTTCCTCCACTGCTGAAGCCTGAGATCTGTTTCTTCTTTAGCATTTTATTGGTGCACTGGTAAACAAAGATCTATAAGAAGTATTCAATAATATATAAGTATATATTTGTGTGCTTTAAAGTTGTTAAAGAGTAGTCATAGTAGCAAGTTTTTTTGGGGAGGGGAAATACACATGCTGGGAAATAACTGTTCTTTTAGTTTTGAAGTTGGAATGTGATGAAAACTTTACTGACTCCTCCTGCTGCAGGCTTTACAGAACGTGGTTTTATTTTTACTTCTTATGTGAATTACTGCGTGTTCTGGAATTGGAGCGGAAGTTAAGGAACCACACTGCATTCCACTGAAACACTTTTTGACTTTTTATTGAGGACTAGGTTACAAGTTTTCATAGGTAGATTTCACTTTGCTGGGGAATTGCCTTGTGAAAATGAAGTGGTTATTACCTTCTACCACTTTCTTCACTGGGATTGTGGCTTTGGTGTACCAAGTTGCTTGGTATTTGTAAGGTAGTGCTGGGGAAGATGGGCATGTTTGAGTTCTTGGTAGAAATGAGTTAGGAGAAAATGTGTGTACTGTCTCATTCAGTGTTGATGTAGAGATTCTTCTGGCAGTTCTTGAAAGGTCTTAATCTCACTAGAATGGAGTCTGTCTGTGAAGATACTCCAGAGGAAACAAAGCTGATTTGCTTTCAATATGAAAGGCAGTATATTTTGAGTAACAGAACTTTGCAATATATTATTCATAGGTTATTAGAACTTCTGCTTCATAAGAAGCTCTTGTTAGTTTTTATTAACTTGTCTTCAGCAGATTTTGTAGAACCAAGTATTTTGTTCAGCAAGATTGCTTTTCATTCATTTTGGAGACTGCATGTGTCTTCAGCTGTCTGTCTTTGCTTTAGCAAATCTTCTGGGGCTAATGAGTAATTAGAAATTCATTAAGCCTGGAGAAATACCAGATCACATTAGATGCTATTATTCAACTCTAGCAATTCTGAGTTGGATGGGAACTGGCTGCTTGTTTCTACTGCTTTATAGGCTGGTAAATGCAGGGCATCAAGTCCTAGCTATATATCCTTCTGGCAGAGAGACTTTAAACCTGTGGGTAGGTATGATAGGCAGTGCACAGGGAAGGCCTATGAAGTGTGTGAACCGCACTGAAAGCAGAGTCTCTAACTTGCCTGCCAGCTGCAGGGTAGGCATATTTTGGAATCTTGTCTGCTCGCTTGAGACTGTTTGAAAGGTCTTAAGTATGGCACAAAGGATCCTCCTAATATTTGCAGTAATCTCTTTAAGGTATTTGAAGAATTTTCAGAACATTTAAGTGGAATGCAGTCATATCACTGAGGGCATTCAAAACAGAAAGTCACACTGAACGTGCAGTCTGTCTTTGGTGAACTCCTATGAGAGGTCTTGGACAAGATCCTGTACCATCCACTGGTTTTTAAGAAACTGTAGACTTCAGTCTGTGCAGCTGCTTCAGTTGTTAGTTTATTAACTGCTGCCCAGAGGGAACGTTTGAAATACTTTGTCTTTACCTGTGAATAATTTGCTAAATGACTAGTGTGTGTGGGGAAAACACTGACAAATGATGCATTTCATGCAGAATTGCTATAACTAAAACCCTTCTGAACCATGACGCCGCTTTAATAGATCAATACAAAAAAACTGCTGAGGAACCCTACTTTCCCAGTTATTCTTTTAAAACTGGTATTCTTGATCTGATGGCCTCAGTCTACTCTGAGACCTTTGTGTTTGGTTTTATTTTTATAATAATGGCTTTAGGATTTCTGACTCAATATGGGGCAGATTAGTTACAGTTTCAAAGAGTTAGAAGGAGGGAAAGGAGAGAATAATAGCAGATTTGCTGTCACTCCTCATATGAATGTGACTTAATTTCAACATCCTTACCGTGTTGACAGGCGTATGCACATCCGGGAGTTGTTCACTGGGCAACTTGGCATTTTATTTTTCAAAACAAATTGTAGTTGTTCTACCAAATAATATAAAAGATTATAAACCATTTTTATGGAATCTTTGTACATGTAGGACATCAAGGTACTTCAAATAATCAATTTTTCCACTGTACCTCCCAAATTTCTTTTACCAGTTCTATAATCCTAAAAATAGGGTTTTTACCATAAGCATGCTCTTCCTCCTTTTGTGACAGACAGCAAAGCAAGAATGTGATTTTTTGGACAACCATGTACAGTCTTAATTCTGTAGAAAGCTTGATCAATTGTCTCATTCTTGTATGTGTAGACTGGAAATTCTGTAGCAGCTCCATATGCTTCATACAGTAGCAGATGCTTTCTTATGTCCTTAATGCCAAAATATGGACTCTTCAAATCCACAGTACCTTTTGACATAATGTGATATTGCACTCATTCTATGAAATGGGCTATAATTTTCTTTGATTTTCAGTGTGATAAATATTTCATATGAAATTAGGTATCACATTTGGGTAATCTGAATAACTGGGCATGCTTTGGACAGTTGCAGTTCTGGCATATTCATCCCTTACAGGGCTGTTTTCACTTTTGTATTATAATCTGTTTGGGTTTCTATTGAGAAAATCAGTAAGGTTAAAAGGATTCTATTTCACCTGAGTTACCACTGTTACCTTTGTTTGCCCCTTCACACGCATAGTGCCTTCCCAGTTGTTACAAATGTGGGGGACTGTCTGTATGAGATGACAGGAACATTTCTCCAGGTAGGTTCCTGAGCTAATCTTCCAGTGGGTGTGCTTAGATGTGAACCTTTAGGGTATGACTAGGCTGTGTTATTCAGTCTGGTCTGTGTAAACCCAGAGAACTAACACTGAAGTCCTGGAAGTTAAAATGGGACTAAAACTAGCCTGTTCTGATACAAATGGGTGACAGGCTGAGGCTGAAAATCTGATTTCAAAGTCTGGATTCTTGACGTGCAAAGCCTCATTGGCAGCTTTAGGTATCAGCATAGTTTCTGCTACAACTTATGTGTGGTTGATGGACATCGGATAATCTTTACTGACATAGGTCAGAAACTTAGTCATGACATGCTGTCACCCTGATAAATATGCTTAGAAGCATCTAAGCAAAACACATGATGGAATCTGTCACTTCTCGAATCCTTTGTTCATATTGGTTAAATAGCAACAGGTGTCATAATTCTGTTAAGGTGACAAAGTTCAACTACCTTACTGAATAGGCCACAAGCCTGACAGTCCTTTAAAATCAGAGTTTCTAGACCACATATTTCTAAATTTGGTCACCTTCACACTGTTGTTTCCAAAATCTGAATAAAATGTATCCCTCAGTTTTCAAAATGGTGAGTGGAAACAGCATGTGTATAAAATTATCTCTTAATTTTATGATGAGTTGCATATCAGAGTTGTGTCTCCTCCCTGCTGTCTTGTCCCACAGTGTTGCAGAAGCTGTCTTTTTGGCTGGGTGCACTATTTGGAACATAAGCCAATGGATCTGGTCGGATCAAGTATCTGTAGAAAGAAATTACAAATTTTATTAAAAAGAATTGATGTGAGCAAGAATAAGTGCATACTTATGTAAAGGTGAAAAGATCTGAGGAAGACATAACGGCTACTTTGAAGGTGCTTAGTCTAGTTTTTGTTGGGTAGCTTGGACACTTGGGTAACTCCACCTGCTTTAGGTGCTAATAATAGAGCTTTTCATGTTTTGTTTGCCTAGACATCACCTGTATGTACTAGGCACAGCTAAACCTTAATTTTGACTTACAGTTCCTTTGCCAGTAATTCTGTATTTCTGTATGTATTTCTTTTACTCCTTCAAGAACGCACAAGCAGTCCACAGACTCAAACAATTTTGTGAGAAAACGAGGGATAATTCTTGTCCCTCTGCCCAACAAGTAAAGAGCCTGATATTGATAATCCTGGTAAAAGCTGACGGTCTGTAGACAGACTCTTCAGAATAAGAATTTCTAGTGGATCTGAATACTTGAGGAAAATGATTAATGAGTTTGAATCTAAGTTTGAGATGTTTAAAAGAACTGCTTTTCTTGGACTGCTTTTCTTGGGTAAAGGATTTAAGAGCTTCCCATTAATTTATAAGTGTAAATTTTGCCCTGTTTCATCAGCTATCTCAAGTGATAAACTATCTGATCTGAGATAGCTTTAGGTGCTAGCACTGTAGTAGCTTTGTGGATTAATCCCAGCATTTTATTAACTCTTGCATATCTTGTAACTTTCCCCCCAACAAAATGAAATTACAGGAAAACCAAGCATAAGAGAATCCTTTCTTTCATATCTTCATGCCACATTTCTGTCCATTTCCTCATCAGTCAAATGAAAATACTTGAAATGCTCTTCATATAGAGGTTGCATGCATGCAATGTGGTGCTTCTAAAGATTTCCTGTGTGACTTTGCAGGGGCTCTGAAGAAAGTTTCTGGTTCTACAGGCTGTGAACTTCTACCATTCTGCTTATTGAGCATGTTTTGCCCCAGACTTACCAAAAAAACCCCCAAAACTTCTTCAATAAAATGTGAAATAGAAAGTCCTGGTTAAGTAACATTTTCTGTAAGCATATGAGCAATCACTGCCATACGTCCCCCAGAACTGCTGTACGTTTTCAGCTCACCTAGTAACAGACTGTTCCTGGCTCCTCAAAGCATGGGCTTCTGAGTCTGTGGCACATTGCCTCTATAGTGGATACTCAGGAGAATCGCCTGATCTCCAGGATTTGGAAACACCACCTGCTGCTGTTACTTTATTGATGTTCTTCCTTCTGTCAGGGCTAAAATAGCATAGCAGTGTTTTCTCTATCTTGCCGAATTTGTTGCTACACATAGCCTGAACTTTGTGCAAGAATACTGTGGATGTACATAGGAGATTAAAAAGCTCTATTCAGTCTGTTTATTCTTACTCTAGAATAATCTGTATTTTTTTTCTGCTGATCCAGGCAATGAAATTGATGAGCAGTGAAAGTGTCTGTCCTATGCTGTTCATTAAATACAAATGAAGCACGTTTAAACACATGCTTATCTTGCTTGATTTTTGGAGGGGGATTGGGTTGGGTTTTTTTTTTTAGGAACAGGTTTTTTTAGATTTGGAGGGAAAATTTAGGTTTCCCTTAAGTAAAAAAAAAAAAAAAGACTAAAAATTAACAAGACTTGCATAGGGATAAATATTGTCAAAGTTGTGAGAAGCCTAAATGTATGATAATCAGCTGCTAGTGTGTTGAGGGTTTACAATTGGCCTGATGTCACAGCTCCCAAGTCTCAGTGGTCATCTTCCTCCCTTAGGCATGACTCTGTGTGATCTTTGTGTGTTACTGCAAATAGCTGATATCTGGAGCTCCTAATTGCAAATCTTGGAACTGAAACTGTAGCTCTGAATTTGATGTTTTTATAGGGCATCAACCACACCAACAGCAGAGCAGATGTGGTAATCTCCAGGAAAAAAAAAAAACCCAACCAAAACATGTCAGAGGAACAAAGAGCTTGTAGTGCATTTCTGGATTTTTGTTGTGTTTTAGTTTGGTTTGGTTTTGTTTTGTGGTGGGCTTTTTTTGCTCTTAAAAAAGAGTGCTAGTGCTAGCAATGGAATATATTGTACTAATTGTGGAATGGCAGAGAGCAAGGAGTACTACTGCAGGATCCATCCCTGGCAGTATTTAAGGCCACGTTGGACAAAGCTTTGGGTGGCATGGTTTAGTGTGAGGTGTCCCTGCCCATGGCAGTGGGGTTGGAATAGGATGATCTTAAGGTCCTTTCCAACCCTAACTATGCTATGATTCTATCCATTTGCAAGTACTAAACTCCGATACAAAGAACGTCACACTCTGCTGAGTCAAAATGTTGACTCAAATTTGGTTATTTTTCTAAATACACAGAGTAAGATGGGGATAAGAGAATACATAGGTAACAGCATTATTAATATATGTATTAAATATACATGCATGTGTATAGTGACATGTCTATTTAAATAGACAAGTGTTAAGTTTTATTTTTTTTTTTGCAGGTGTATAGGAAAGTTTGGACTTCTTTTCCAGCAGACAGATAATGAAATTAATTCAGACAGGAAGTGCCAATGACAAATCCTTCAGGTCTTGTGACTTTTGTTCTGCTTTAACTTACACTATATCATTCAGCTCTAATCTCGTATCTGGAGAAGGATTGATCAGGATATAAGAGAGGGTATTCTCATGATCGTTCATTTCATCTAGAGGCAAAAAAGAAATACCAAATTAATTATACTCAAAAGCAAACTTTTCAGAGTTTTCTGTCTGAAAATAGAACTGGTTTAAAACACTTCAAGTTTCACTCTGGGGAAAATCGCTTCCTCTGCCTCCCCCCCCCACGCCCAACCAATAAAACCATTATCATAGACTTTTCTAATTTTGTTTATAGCATCCTCAGTTCTTAAATATCAGTTCATCTTGCATAATACTGATTTATTTCTTTGTTATTGATTTAAAGTATTATAGTAACCATACCGTATCCTGCTGGGGAAAGGCCCAGGTGTTTCATTCTGTTTTTCACTAGTTCAGCGAGCTCCTGTCTTTCTGATCTCCTGTAAAGGTTCATTCGCTGCTGGTTTATCTTCTCAGCTGTTTTACCAGAGTGTCTTGGTACTCTTCTGCTCAGCCGCCGGGCCCACTGCATGCTTTTTCGTCGTAACAAGGGATGATCAGACTGATCACTAGATGTAGAGTTACGATGGTTATTACGATAACTAATTTGTTCTTTGGTGTCTTTAGTGTCTTCCCATTCTTCCACGCTGATAGAGATTTGAGACTTGAAAATGAAAGGAGAGATTAAGGGCTTTAAAATAGAAACAGATCAAGATGTTCACTTCTTTTTTTCCAACAGTGCAGTTGCACATGTGTGTTGGTTTCCATGGAGCTGTGGAGATTCAGCTGTTTGTGCTTAGAAAGTGTTCCAGAATTGGGCACGCTTGCCTAGACTTGTGTACAAAGCCCACTCTTTGTACATAAACACTCTTCTCAGGTGCAAAAGCAGACACTTGCTATTTAGTGCCTGATTCCATTTTGATTCTAGACCAACTTCAGCCTTCTCATATTGCCTTTCCTGAACATGTTTTGAATTAATTCTGTGTTTTCTTCCAAGTCTGTGTATTTTCAGAAATTCAAGTTCTGTAACTTCTTTTTGGATTTATGGTGGTGGATTCAGTAAGTAATGGTTTGACTTTGGCTGTGCTGTTTTGAGTATTCTTTTAAGACCATAGGTGAAACATACTTATTAGCAGCTTCTCAAATTCCCATGCATTTTCTACCTTCCAGCACATAATATTTGGAAGGCCTTTGTGTCAAAGTAGGAATGTACTCAGTTATGTTCAGTGTGATTCAGGATACGTCTTGCAAAAGAGGTAATTAATTTCTACCTTTTAAAGCATAATGATGTGGGTTTTTGCACTCGCAGAGTAACAAAAAGCAGCAGACTTCAAAGCCAAAATCTGGCCCTCTGTTGCTGTCTTCTTCATGCTACCCAATTAGTGCCCATAGTATACACATACAGCAGTACTGAAATATCTCAAGTAGATAGGCTATATAAGCAGTTCTAATATACGGAACGATTATAAGGAATATATAAACATGTCAAAAGCTACCTTCAAAATTCTTTTAATGCCTGTTTTACATTTAACTAATTCTTCTAGCTAATAGTTTCAAAACTACTTTCTTAGAATCTTGAGTTATTGCCCTGATCTTTGAAACATGCCTTTTATTGACACTGAAAGAGTGAAGACCTCACTGGTATCAGCACAGTCATGTTACCAGGTTACTGGGGACTGATATCAATATGCTGAATGCTTAAAATAAATAAATGAAATATAAACCACAGATGACTTAAAGTGGAACTGGCTCAATTTATATAAATCCCCAAGAGCAAAAAGAGTTCCCAGTAAGCTGGAAGTAATGAGTATAAAGCAAATCTAGCTGAAGTGCTAGGGGTTCTAAAGGACTTCTCCCATTGACATGAAATCTGAAAGCAATGTTGTGTTGAATATAACCTTTCTTTAAGAGGCTCACCATCCTGTCCCACACAGAATCTGTAAAGTTCCTGGAGTCCGTAAGATAATATTTGATATGAGCGAGTCTGACAACGTAAGAAACATGCTATTTTTTCCCTTTTGCACAGACTGTCTTTTATCTGTGTAAAGGAACCTCAAACAAACTACAAACCAATCAAAACCAACAATTAAAAACAACAATAAAGATACGTATGTTGTAGCAACATTTTGACTATCCTAGACTGGAATCTTGCAATAGACCTTATGCAAAGACCTGCTAATTTACTGAGCTCTTCAGCTTAGTCTGCAATAGAAAGGCTTGTTTGTTGTTGGGTTTTGTGGGTTTGTTTTGGTTGGCTAGTTATCTGTTCGTGATGGGGTCTGGGTTGTTTCCTTTGTTTGATCAGGTTGTTTTGTGTTTTGTTGGTTTGTTTTTTGTTTTTTTAAACATATTTGAAGTTGTGTTACTGACTCAGCTGTCAGGAGAGAATGCTGAACTCCTGTGTACAGGAATGCTGTCTGGTTTTGTTGTTTGTGGTTTTAAATTGGAATTTTGGGTTTGCATGTATTTTACAGTATGGATTGAGGTAGGCAAAGTACATACCATGTGATAAGGTGCGATTATAGTCTATTTGGCATGAATAAACCTGACACAAACAGAATATCAATGATGGTCTTGTTTGCCTTTCTTCCTGAAAACGTTGTAGCTTTCCTGATCCAAATCTTGATAAAACAGCCATGTGGGCTTGCTGCCAGTAATTCTGGAGAGGCAGAGACCAATCAAACCAATTATTACACAAGGGAAAGTTACATTTTCCTGAGCCACAGATCAATCAGGAGATGCCAAGTAAAAGAATGAGTCCTTTAATTTTGTGAGTCTGTAAATTCTTAGCTTGAAGTTTTGAAACACTGGGACAGATGAGTCAAAGCTATAAATTAAGGTGATAAATATTTACTTGGGTGGTAATTCAGTTTTTATGGTGCCTCTTGAGAAAGATGTGCAGAATGGCTCTTCACTGTATGTAGGAGGAAAATAAACTCTTTAAGAGAAGGCAAAACCACAGAAACCCAAGCCCTCTTTCAAAGGCAGCACAAAAGCGTGGCTGCCAGGGGCAGCTGTTTGATACACAGAAGATAAAAGCCCAGTGCAGAGCACTTCTGCTTCCCTCTCTGGTTTAATCAGCCTCAACCTTTCTTTACAAATGCTTCTGTAACTATTGTTAATTTGGTTTGAGTTTGGTTGGATTAATTTCTTTCCATTTAAACTTTTTTTTTTTGCATAGCTTGTAAACCTGTGCATGAGAAGATTAATCAATGATCCGGTGTCATTACTATGACACAGCAGTAATTGACCATCTTCTGTTTTATGGAGTGAACTTATACTTTTTTGTGATTCCTTAGAACAGAAACATGGTGAACTCTCTGAAAAATACCCAGGTATATGGTGGTAACAGCACTACAATGCCAAACATCAGTCAGTGTCTTGCATCTTTGTTCCCTTGCCTTGCTGCTTCCTGGGAGCTATGTGTGTAAAATGTGAAGCACTTTTAATGCATAGATTCATTTCATCTCTTCTGAAGTAATGTCCTTTTTTTGTTTTGTTTTTTTTAGCTACAAGTTGTATGTTGAAGTAACTTCCCTGTTCTGTATACCAATAGCCCTTGACTGTGACTAGGGTTCCAGGAATGCTCTTCAGCTTGTATGGGGGTTATCTTTTGGGTTTGTGATGAACATGGTGCTGAAACCAAGGGTGTTTCAGTTATTGCTGAGCAGTGCTTACACAGTGTCAAGGCCTTTTCTGCTTTTCACAGTGCCCTGCCAATTGAATAGGCTGGGGGTACACAAGCAGCTGGGAAGTAGACATGGCCAGGACTGCTGACCCCAACTGTCTAAAGGGATATTCTATACCATATGGCACTATGTTCAGCAGTAAAAGCTGAGGGGAGATGAAGGAATGGAGGGACACACAGAGTTATGGTATTTGTTTTCCCCAGTATGTGTGATGGAACCCTGCCTTCCTGAAGATGGCTGAACACCTGCCTGATGATGGGAATGAGTGAATTCCTTACTTTGCTTTCCTTGCACATGCAGCTTCAGCTCTACAGGTTCAATTGTTTTTTATTTCAACCACTGAGTCTTCTCACTTTTAAAGTTCCATTCTCTCCCTTATCCTACTGTGGGGGAAACGAGTAAGCAGCTGTGTGGTGCTTATTGCCTACTGGGCTTAAACCACAACACCCAGAAACAGGCAGACAATAAGAAAGTACTTACTTGTGAAGCCATTTCTCGTGACTGACATAGAAGGGGGGAAAAGAAAAGAGAAGACAATTTAAATCAAGTTAATCTAAAGAAACAAACATGGGCTGTTTAATAGGAACCATTGTAAACTAGCTAGGCAGGTAGTAATTTGTTAGAGTGAAGTGAGGGCTTCTCATGTGCACAGTATAAAAAGGGAGAGTCAAAGAGGAAATTGTACATGTAGAAATATTAATATTAGCAAATCTTGTTCCTGTGACCTGAGTTAACCATTAACTGATAACTTCCAGGTGTTGGCAATACAAACTAAGTTTTTTTATGTCTCTTTAAACTCAAACTGATACGTGTATTGGAGATTCTATGAGTGAGACACCTTCAAATTATGTAAGATCACAACTGCTGAGAAATATAGTAATTTAGATTTCTATAACCTCCATTTTAAAGATCTAATCCAGCAATGTTTTAAAGTAGGTTTTGGCTTTAATATATCAAAAAGCTAAGTGCTGGCCCATGCTAACTTTTTTTTTTTTGAGAAATCAGTCAAAAAAATCCTTTAACTTCAAAAGAAATGCTTTGTAGAAGGGTTACAGCTTCCATCACCTCTGCATTTGTAGGTATCTACCCATAAAGACCACAGCTGCAGAGCTAAATGTTGCTCTTCTGTATTCTGGGGAAACAACAGGTTAAGGAAGATTTGTCCTGCCCCTTTGTAAAGGGGGAAGGGTTTCAAAAGTGTTCACCCTCTGAACGAGAAACTGCTGAAGTATTTAAGTGTGACAGTACCACTGCGGGTGTGCATTCAGAGCTTTTTATAAAGAGTAACAAATGCTTTTACTTAATAAAGACATTGCCATTCATCTATGCTAGCCCAGTGTGACAATTCAAAAACTTTAAGCCATTAAATAACTAGATTTCCCTGTCCCCTTTCCCCTTCTCCCTCTACCTGATTTAACTCAAATTCTTTATGAGATTATCTGTGAAAGCTGATAGGGAATAATAGAAGTCCTCTATCTATTGGACAGTGGCTTCTAGGCTGGTTTCAGTGCTTCAGTGTTTTAAGAAATGGCTATTTTATAAAAGATAATGACCACCTTAAACTAAATCTGGGCCTTAGTCTGACCAAGTAATCAAGCACCTGAGCAGCTGCGTGTGTACAGGCTCCAGAGGTTCTAGTGTTACGGTACAATTGTGAGTTTAGTGTTAAGTGGCTAACAATCACAAACCTTGTTTTTAGAAGAAGATTTGAAATATCGTTAATTTCTTAGTTAATCTTGCTTTGGAAGATCCGAGTGTGCGTGCTTACCTTCCAGCCCTCTGCCAAAAACCAGAAGTTTGTTTTGATGAGTATTACTCTTACAGTTACCCCTCCCCTGTACATCTGCTGTCTGTCAGTAAGCCTGCATGTTTGAAACATGTCAACAAGCAGAATGGAGAAAAACAGGCCACCTAAATGAGCTCTTCACAATATATTGTATGCTCATAATTCAACTTTTCTTGATTCTCTTCTTTGGACCTCAAGTTAAATAGACAGCTGTGAATGTGAGATTAAAGCATCACCATGAGTTTTACCTTCCTTACCCTTATTTAATGAATTTTTAAAATCTGGCTTATCCTTTTTTTTCTTGTTGAAAGCTATGATGGACCTTTTTTTCCCATACTAACAGTATGTTGCCTTTGTTATTCTCCAAGGAATGATTTTGATGAATGATGTTAATGCTGCTATACTGATAAAAGAATAAAATCAGCTGACATTGTTGCAGTGGCATAGCCCAGTGGCTCAGCTGTAAAAGTCACCTGTAAAGGTATTGGTGGTCCACAGAGAGAGGAGCTGTGGTCGAATCTTGCATAGCTTTTTGTCGCCCTCATATAAAAGTTAACTTTAACTGAATTTCAACTGTTTGTACTTCCTTCAAGACAAATTTTGCTGTTAGGCATTTATATGGCTTAATGTTTTCCTGAAATGTAGAAGAGAAAATGCAAATTGCCTGTGTTGGAAACCAGTAAACTATACCTGAGGATCGCAGAAGAAAGAAGAGTTGTAGTTCACAGCTGTATTTTAGAGATGTGTTTGAGAATGGTTTCATGAGATGGCAGTACTAATCATCATGTAAAAATGTGGTTTATGCATGACAGAAATACAAAATGCACAAAGCATGCTGAATAGTAAAAAGTGGTTTTGTCAATATATAGGGAGAAATTTAGATGGCAGATGCTTAAATACATAAATACAAAAAATTACCACTCTTTGGCAGCTAAATTTAGAGAAATCCCACAATACATTTAATAACATGAATTTTCTTGTTGCTCATTTCTAACTAGGAATTCACATGAACACTGAAATGCTAACTGTTTTGACAGAAGTGTTGATAGTCTTATTAAACCTGATATAGGACCCAGTCATACAGCTTGCTGTGGATACTGCTGTTAGTCACTGCATGCAGGTTCAAACTAGAACTATCCTAGCCTGTCCTATCTGCACCTGAGCTACCCCTTGTTTCCAGTCAGTCAGTTCTCTGTAGTTGAGCACAGGAATGAAAGTCAATATTCATGAAGTCTGGGGCTAAATGTGAGCCCTGAATTCATGTAACCATATATACATGTCAGCAGCAGACCTTCAGTGGGTTATCAGAATTCTGTGCATTTGCAGATATGATATTCACAATGTTCTTTAAATAAATGTTTCCTATTCTTATGAGGACCAAAGAATGTTGTATATTCTGTAATCAAATTCAAAGAAAAGTATAGTAAACTGACATACCTCGGATGTTGTAAGCTTTTGGGATTCTGTCCTATAGACTCCAATTGGAATGTCTCCTGTAGATGAACAAAGTTTCTGATACAGTCTGGCATACGTCCTAATCCACAGATCCTCTTCTGTGATCTTCATCTGAACAAATAATGATAGGAAGGAGAGCTTTTGAGGGTTTATCACTTACTCTGCATACTGCTCTTGGAAAAAAAAAAATCACAACTAAACACTAGCTGATAATGATTGCATTGCACTTTTGATCCACTTCTGTTGAGTCTGTAGACACTGTTTCTTTTGTTTTCTCCCTGTTTGGGAGACATTGCAGTGCAAATGGTTCAGTCTTATGTAAGTACTTTTGTTCTTATTTGAAATTACATATATGGCAAACTTCATTTAGTGTTGACATCTGACTAAACTCTAAAAGAAAGAGCTAAATATTGGCAGCAGTAAGAACCTGGTGATGGACAGACTGAAGACCACTTAAGTATTTTGAGTGCAGCCAGATAGCTGTTCAGTAGACTGCAGGCTGAATATCTGGAGAAAAGGGAGTGAGGGGAAATTAATATACTAAGCATAAATGACGTATGAAAGTCTAAAATCAATCTTTAGTATTTAAGTACTATTACAATACCTTTATTTCAGGGTATGTGAGCTGCTTTTCAGAGATTCAGTTGTCTTGCATTCCCTGTAGCCAAGCTTAAAGATTGACTCGCATATCTATAATTAGCTTTTATTTAAACAACTTTCTTAAACCATCATCGATAACTTCTTTTTAGAGAACAGCACCCTGCAATTCTTTGTGGTTCCCCAGAAAGCAGTGGATAAATAACTTGACTTCTGTTGATCTGTTTGTCACCTAGGGTGTGATGAGTGTGGGCAAAACCAGAAAGGAGGGGTTTATTTTTAGTACAAATGAATTCTTATGATTTGTGTCTATGCATAGAAAAATAGATATAAACCCTGCATTGACGTACCCAATAACAGCTTAAACCACAACAATGGCTTTTGAACTTTGACACTAAGCCATTTAGTATATATTATTTTATGTAAATTCAGTTCTGCCCTTTTTTGTCTATGACGGAAACAGGTGTCATGAAATAGCATTGTGTGTCACTGCTAGCCAGGCTGTACAAGACAGGTAATGCTTCCTGGTTTTTATATACTTAATTTTTAAAGTTATTAGCTGAACTGCTATTGCATCTTTATTAAAGAAATGCACTTCTCCTGTGCTTTCCTGTCTATCCCACTTTCCTTTGAGCCTTATACAATATATTGCATTTTCTTGGGTGTGGGGTTATTATTTGCTATGAAAGTGGCTATTTTCATGTCTTCTCCCCTGGTGAAAAAGGAAATAGATGGCCTTCTTGAACATTCACAAGAGCAAGTGCTGTACACAAATCCCCAGGTATTTTACAGACAGTACAGAATCTTCTCTGGTACTCTGTGGTAATTCCTATTTTGTTCTTTTTTTTAACAACTTACTGAACAAAGAAACCCAGATCCTGGTGTGGTATCAAGTCCCAGAAGTAGTCTTGTGATGGAAATCATATAACCTTTCACAAATGACTGCAAGAGTTTCAACAGGAGAGATGGAAAAGAAAGAGAAAAGCTTTAATTAACGGATGAACAGAGAACTGTTAGCACCACGTGTGAATTTGAAATTGTACAACTGTGTTTACAATCAAACTCTTACCTTTTAAGTGAAGTGATGTTAAGTTTGTACAATGTATTGTAGAAACGGTTATCCCTTATTTTGTACTGAATATACTTACATAAAATAAGTGTTCTTGTTTGGTCCTGCATATGCATGCAATGTACATATAGGATTCAAACAGACTAATGTATAATAAGGCACCATGAAAGCAAAGGTAGATGTAAGATCAATGGAAGTAAAGTGTTTGCCTTATTAGGTGTCAAATTCTAATAACAAACTCTTCTCTGCTGAAGAAATGCTGTTGTATGTTAGATGGGTCTGCACCACTGAGTAGTGTGTAATACTAAGGTGAGACTGCTACTATTTAAATTCAAATGAGTCAATTGCTTTTGTCTTTTTTTTATTGTTTTTAAGGGTTGATCTGCCTTATCTCACATTAGGCTTGTTGCTCTGCTAACAGAAGTGTTTTGCTGAATGGTTAAGAGATAGAAATTAAGCTAAATGCTTATGTTTAGCACCTGAATATGGAAGCATCCATGGGCTACCTCTAGGTATAGGCAAAGTAGATAGCCACTTAGGGAAGCAGGCTGCCTGGGCCATGGTGGTGGTGTTGCTTATTATGTGTACCTTGATACTTGAAGGCTAGAGCTAGCAGCTGCTGCTCAAGGCATCCTGATGTGGAGAAAAGTAGTCGTTATTCAGAAGTGAGGGCAATATTCTCCTCACTTTCCACTCTGAAACCGGTTGCTATCTTCATTTGTCACGATCCTATATTTTCTTCAGATTGTTTCACCAGCTGTCTGAAGCTGCTGCTCTTTCCTTATCCACACTGACTGTCATCACTTCTTTCTGCATGAGGAGCCCTGTCCTGGATTCTTGGGCAACAAGGTTCTTCCCTCCACTGTTTCTTTGTAACCACTGCATGTATTTCTTGTTAGGGCCAGAATGTATTGCTTTAAGATACAATGGCTCCTCGGGACTCATCAGTGATACATCTGGATTCATCTAGCTTTCACAAGTAAGAGGACAGGACACAGGGAAGATGCAGGTAACGGATAAACTACTCATAAAAGTAATGCTGTTGATTTCTGTGGTTAGAGATAGTACTGTGTGAGAATGGGCACTGCCTTTTTATTGCAGACTGCAGGAGTTATCAGTTGGTATAATCTATGTAGTCCTTGTCAAAACCATCCTACTTATTTGACTGTGGAGAGGTTCACAAACAGTATTGTATTGCTTAGCAATGGAACTTTCACAAGGACAAGGTTTTGCATTTGAGGGTTCATAACTGTACTAATACTGTCATTGGAACATGCTTGATGGCATTTTGCCTTTGATTATTACTGGCACTGACACACACATTAATGGCTTGCGTGTAGGAAAATGAGGTAATACAACAATTGTAATAAAATAGGTGGTAACTGCATGTCTGTGTTAAGGCAAATCCCATTATTGTGCATAGTACCTGATAAAGCAGTGTGTCCAACATGCTGATGCTGAAAACTCTGCCAGCAGCGAAGGGCAGTCGAAACATAAATGCCAGATTAGATCCCTTCTCACGTTCTTTCTGTTAATAAATTAAAAGCAAATAAAAAACACTTCTAGTGCTGGTTTTGGAAGGACAATAATAAAAACATCAAATTGATATTATCTTGAAAGGGGTCAAAGGTGTAAAATCTCTTTACTCTGAATATAGCTTCTTTCTAAAACATGTAGCATCTTTGTTCAGTGCTTACAGTTTTTTAGGTTAAAAGATTTTGTTTGATGCATACATTGTTTCAATCATCACATTTCAAATAGAATGGGCATATTCAATCAAATCTTTTTAAAAGTGATGGAGGAATTCCAAGGGTGCTTAGAGCAAAGCTCTAGCTATTCATGCTCTGGTTCCTTGGTGCTGACAGTGTAATCTCATTAAGGTCAGAAAGTCTACTAGGAACATGGAACATGAACAGAATCTGATGCAAGTGGGGAAGAAATGGTATTTCAGTGAACGTGAGGATGTGAGACGAGACTGGATGTGGGCTGGGGTAGAAACTTACTGCTCTGATTCTTCTGGGGAAAGGCTATACATAACTAAACATAACTATAGTTATGCCTTTTCACAACTCACTTGCAGAGAAATCCCACCACAATGTGGTTCCTATTCCTTTGGTTATCAGAGAGCAGAACTACAGTTTGGAAGTTATTTTGTTAAGTTTAAGAAGAGGGGGAATACCAAGCTTGCAGTTCAGTAATGTCATGAAGAAGAAGATGTGTTCTTCAAATGCAGAAATGTTATACATCTTGAGTTGAGACACTTATGTCCAACACATATCTGCAGTAGTACATGCTGGGGACTGGCTGGCAAGTAGCTTGGCAGAGAAGATGCTGGGGTCACAGTGAGCACAAAGTTGAACACGTGCCAGCAATGTGCTTTTCTGGCAAGGGTGGTGAATGGTGTCCTGGACTGAGTTAGGAGGAGTGCTGTTAGTATGTTGAGGAAGGTGATCCTCCCACCCTACTTGGTAAGAGTAAAGCCACACCTGGAGTAGTGTCCAGTTCTAGGCTCCTCAGTACAAGGAGAGGGGGAGCTATTGAAGATAGTCCAGAAAAGAACCACTAAGATGATCAAGGGAATGTAGGATCCTTCCTATAAAGAAAGACTGAGGGAGAGCTGGGACTGTTTAGCCCAGAGAATGGTAGGCTTAGAGAGGATGTCACCAATGTGTAAAAATAGCTGGCCAGGGGGTGCAGCAAAGATAGAGTTAGGCTCTTTTCAGTGGTGCCCAGGGAACAGGACAAGAGGCAGTGGACACCAGCTGAAACACAGCCAGTTTCTTCTGAATGCCAGGAGACTCATTTTTACTCAGTCAGAGCGACTGAGCACTAGCACAGATTGCCCAGGGAGGTTGAGGATTCTCCCTCTTTAGAGACAGATAAAAGCCCTCTGGACATCATCCTGGGCAACTGCCTCTAGAGGGTCCTGCTTGAGATGGTAAGATGTCATCCAGTAGTCCCTTCCAACCCTAACCATGCTCTGATTCTGTGATATATAAATGAGGAGTCTGCTCTAGCTAATGGTTTTGTTGAGCAGCAGTATTCTAACCCATTTGTCATTGGACAGTCTAGTCGTTCCTGTTGACTTCTGTGGCTTGATGGAAATGGAGTTGAAAAAGATGTTGCACACCAAAAAATTCATTCTCCAGATAAAAACACACAGCAAGAAACTCTTAAAAAATGCCATTATTCTGTCCTTTAAAAAAATGTGAAGAAATTGATGGGGGTGACATTAAAGGGGCTTCAAAAATGCTAAGGAAATAAAATACAATTATTATTTCGGATATTTTTTTACTTACAGTCGCTATCTGTTCTGACCAGATATTACTGCCTTGTACTAGAGATTTTTCTCAATGAGAAATAGATACATACACACACGCTCTTGCATGTATATGCATACATGTGTGCTTTGATGCCTGAGCAGCAAAGGGGTGTTTCTAGCAAATTATGTGCTTCTGAGAGTTGAAGAAAGCAGACTAATTGTACAAAGAGCACTTCCACCTAGATAAGCGTGTTGTTGTGCTTACTGGTGTACACCACAGAAACAAGAAGCTTTGTATTTCTTTTGTAGCTCAGTCTCGTATATTTGAGTGTTTTTAGTGCAGTCAAAGTGGACGATATTTTTCTCAGATCATATTGAGAATGAAATCTTGTCTATTATGGAAAAAATGCTAAGATTTGTTTCACAACAAAGTCTTCAAAATTAAAGCTACATTTATATTGTAACATGTGTTACATGAAATCCCTTTAGATTCATTCCATAAAATATTTTATAGGGAATTGGTTGTGAAATGACTATAGTCCTATTATGACTCAGGTATATGTTTCTCCTTCCATCTGTTTAAAGAAACTTGCAGCAGATTCTGCTGTTGTGCCAAGAAATGTGTGGGATAAAGCAAGAGATATTTGGGGAATTATTTGATTCTTATCCAAAATTCTGAGCATAAGGATGTTCCTATTTGTTTTATTTTAAAACGGAAGCTTAGAAATTTATTCTCTCACTTTATTTTCATTTCCTTATATTATTTTCTTCAGTTTCTTATTACAGGTTTGCTGATTAGAATCATAGAACTTGCCTAAAATTGATTTGCAAGAAATAGTTTTTACTTGGGCATTTTGCATTGAGCTCTGTTTTATTACTTGCTTCCCAGAAAATAATGCAGATATAGAAGCCAGAACTGTGCCAGAATGTCCCAGCAGTTCTTCATAAGTGTGGTGCCCAGCAGCTCCTTCCCTGACACCTTCTGGAATCTATGAGGAACTACTTAAAGAAAATTATAGGTAATTTCTAGGAAAATAAATAAAGGATCATGGCATCCTGTTCAAATGGTAACATTCAAACTGGGAGCAGGGGAGGCAAATCTCCTTACCTTTTCTAATTTGGATAGTGCAAGAGAATAGCAGTCTTTGGCTCTGAACTGCATGAATCTCATATTGGCTGGGTGAGTTAGTTCTGTGATAATGCTTAGGCTTGAGAACAACCTGTATTTTAAAAGAATGTGACAATTAGACCTCTAATTATAACAGTTCACTAACGTAAGGCTCTACATAATGCTGTAGCTTGTACTCATGCCCATGTTTTTAAATGGGTCCCTGAAACCTGTGGTGTTTTTTGGCACAATGGAATGCTGGCAAAATAGGAGATGAAACTACAAAACGCCCTTTGCAGAATTCACAAAGAAGCAAACACAGGTTCAAAGGTTGATCTTATAACATATTGTAATGCCAGAAAGCAACCACTTAAATTTCATTACCAGAGGTTTTATTTAACAATTTCTAAAATGACACAAATCTGTAGGAAGTAACAAACCCATGCAAAACTCTATAGCCTGCACCTATTACCTGCTTGCATGCAAACTACTTTAAGAACTGCCTTATGTAGTGGTTACAATTGATTTTTCTTATTTTGTAGATTTGTTTGTATGCTCTGTGTCCACAGACTGAGCAACACAAATGAAAATTGACGCTTCCTGGGAGTTGTTGAGAAAGAGTATGCTTATGTGTGCTTACGTTCTCGTTTTGAAATACTGAAATATACAGAATATCTATAAATTAACACTAATTCAGGCTTCCAGTAACAAAAAGACAGTGAATAAGTTTCTGATCTGGCTGAATTACACAGATTTTCACAAAGCAAACTAAAGACCCCTTCCTCAGCCCTTAGAGCTCTAACAGCTAGAAATAAATGTGTATCTTAAGCTATGCTATACTAAGCAACTTGGGATAAAGCCTGGATTATCATTTGAGAATTTCTTCTACAGATCAGTGTCAGAAAATGAGATATTCATTTGTAATCTGTTTTGCTGATCCTGAAAGTATATATTTACATGTGACAATGGATAATTGTAGTACTAATGACATCATTAATATGGCTTCAACCAGTTAAAAAAATAACGTGGTTTCTTAAAAGCTGAATTTAGTAAGTTAGTGTCAAATGGAATCCAATGTACCTTTTTTGCAAGTCTTTAGTCTTTTCCCCTCATTTTTGTAAGGAGGAACTTCACTGAAATGGCAATTCAAGCAGAGCCTAAATGTGGGGAAACGTATGTCAAAACTATCTGTCAGTACGTGTTAATACCATATTATTGCAACACAGTTTCCTAATTCTCTCAATGCCAAAATGTAGACTGGTAATGATCACATGATCCAAAACATGTCCTGAACATGTGATGGTAAAAATGCTAGCCTTTCTTTTGTTTGCAGTTATCACGTCACTGAATAGGCAACTATTAAGTTTGAACACACAAGGACAAATGGAATCAGTGAACTGTGAGAGCATGTGGATCACTTAACAATAACCACTTGTGTATGCTGCAGTTTGAAAGGCACTGTGCATGCTCAGGAATTTTTGTGCCTTTTTAACTCTTACATTCAGACTTTGATACAAACTTTGAGTGGTGCAGTATTGTTATTTCAAGTCTACTTATGTCCTACTAAAGATTAAGCACTTATGGAATTGCGTCTATGTGCATAGATGCAACTGTGGTACACAGACTCACTCCCTCGACTCACTCCTCGGGTTGGAAAGGACCTTAAGATCATCCAGTTCCAACCCCTCTGCCATAAGCAGGGACATCTCACACTAAACCATAGCACCCAAGGCTTTGTCTATCCTGGCCTTGAACACTGCCAGGGATGGAGCAGATGTCATGTTTTGCCTAGAAAGGTTGGACCAGATGATCCTTGAGGTCCTGTCTAACCCGGGATTCCATGATTCAAACAGACTTCATGTGGAAGATAAAAAGCCTCATCTCCCTCCCTCCCTCCCTCTTCTGTAGGCTTGCTGTGTGTGATTTCCCTGCTTGCAGTAAAGTTGCTTATGCTGTGCAGTGGTGAGCTGGGCTGCAAGGCAGACCCCAGCCCTGTTCTGCAGGACCTGCAGATACAATTTCTTTGTAGGACTGGAAAACAACGAGTTTTCAATCAGGCCAACATCTTCTATCAGGCTCTCAGGTCTGTGCCAGGGGGGATCTGGCTCCAGCTGCACGGTGCTGTGATTCAGGGCAGGAAGCACAAAACAGCACACCCAAAGGGAAGCACCGGAGGAATTCACAGGGACAGAAAGCAATTAAACAGCCTGGAACATGTCCAGGTCCTTGGGGTTGTCACCCTGTCTCCTCCATAACGTTAACAACTACATATGGCCTGGGTCTCTGGGCTATGTCTCCTCTGAGACCAGAGTGGTGTGAAGCAGCTCCCTCCTCTGTGCTGGTTTCAGACCGCTTTGGGAGCTCTTGCTGTGGCAGTGCAGTGGTGTGGCCTCCAGTGGAGAGTGTGATATATATATATATATACACTCCTGTGAATTTGAAGTGACCTTTTGGACCATTACTAGGGGATGCTATATTTATCCTAATGCTGACACATCTTTAAATAGCACAGTTACATTACAAAGTCTCTGTTTAAGGAGTTTACCACTGTCACTTTCACTGAGTGTAGTTCATTCAAAGCCCTTTGAAAAGGAGCAGAGCCTCCCTAAGCACTGCTTTGATCCCACTAACATTTTTCTGACTAGAAATAGTTGCCAGAGACTCTCCCTTCTCTGTCAAGTCCTTGTTACACCTCCTCTGTAAACATTTTCTCCCCTCTTTGTGTTTTCTTTTGCTTTCCCAAACCACCTCTCCTACCACCTTCCAAATCCTGCTGAACTGCATGGCCCCCCTTCTTCATCACAGCTGTTTGGCAGACGCTGCCCTTGACTGCCAAGCACATGGGTCTCCATCTTGGAGTAATGACTTATTTCTAAATGCTGGGGAAAGGAAGACTCTGGGGAGACCTTACTGTAGTCTTTAAGGACTTAAAAAGGAGCTGTAAGAGAGATGGAGAAAGACTTCTCACAGGTCCTGTTGTGATATGATGAGGGGTGATGGTTTGAAACATAGAGAGATGCAGGCTGGATGTGAGGAAAGAGATTTTTGCAATGAGGGTGGTAAAATACAGATACAGGTTGCCCAGACAAGCAGTGGGTGCCCCATCCCTGGAGACATTCAAGGCCAGGCTGGATGTGGTTTTGAACAACCTGATCTAGTTGAATATGCCCCTGCTCATTGCAGGAGCTTGGGCTAGGTTATCTTTGAAGGTCCCTTCCAACCCAAACTATTCTATGATTCTATAATCCCGTGAGAAGGATGATTTCGCCTCTTTGGCTAAGGTCCCCTGCTCCAGTATTGGCGGGCCATCTGTTTGCAGTGTGAGTGATAGAAAACTGTAGCCTTTTTCTTTCCCTAATTTCTCCTCCTTGCTGGCTCTTCACACTTAAACTTGGCTTCTGCTAATTTATAACGATGATGAATGCATCTTTAATCACACGAGCACTTTGCACGTAGCCCTGGCAGCTGCCGGCTCTGACACCGTGCTGTGCTTGGGGAGCTGCTGCCAAGGCAGAGCAGTGGCTGCTGGCCCGGCTGGTGGTGAGCATAGCCCAGGATCCAATGCCCTGTGCATTTCCCAATCTCTTTCTTTTTTCATGTGCTTTTATTTATTGTTTGACCACGTTACCTTTTCATGAGAGCCATGTCACCAAATGACAGCCTAAGCCTTCAGCAGCACCAACACAATACCATCTGGAGGAAATTAAATAGAATTGAAGGCTTTTGGGGTGGTAAGCAGTGGCTGCAGCAGCTTTGCAACCATTTTTAGTGATGGTACTTCCTCTGGAGAAGGAAGAAGGAAGAGTATAATAAAGCTACCTGATGGAAGGAGAAATCCAGTTCATGGACTCAGCTTCACTACCACTGCAACTGCTTTGGGTTGCATGAGGATCACAGGAGAGCAAGGTGATTTTAAGTCCTTGGACCTCTTTTATAGGCAATAGAGCTTTCAGTTTGTTAAACATGATGCTGCAGCACAGCTGGCAGCGAGAAGGGGAAGCATGTGGCTAACCCTGCACTATGGCTCACTCCCTAAGGGGGAAAGGAGCAAAATGGCCACTGCTTTGTTTTCTGAGTTACAGCCATACCTGAAGTGATGGGAAGCACCATAACTTCTCATCACGATTACATACCCTGTTCTCCACCCCATGTTGCCCTGGCCATCACTGGTGTCATGTGGCCATGTTCTCTTCATCCCCAGCATGGGTTTGTAACTCCCACAAGCTTTTCTTCCAAGCTGCTGCTCAGCCTTTGCTCTTCTCCTCTCTGGGACCCTTTTGCTTGGCCCTTTCCAGTTTAGTTTTGCTACGAGCACAAGTTATGACCAGAGCTCTGTCTTGGCACAGCATTGGAGTTAAACTTTCCCCTTGTTTTAGAGAACACATGGTTCTGCTTAGCACTAGCTAAGGAATTACAAGCCGTATGTCTTGAATATGTATCTGCCAAGGTAAGTAATCTCTGCTGTGAACTTGAACAATCAAAGCTCGCGCTTATTTGTTTTCCTATGTATAGATTTACCAGCTGCTGGTCTCTAACATTTATTGATGTTTACTTTTTCCTCCTCAAGACGTCATTGCCATGTTGAACCAGGCAGAATGGCAGTGGGTAGCGGGGCATGCTGCGAGGCTTTTCCACCACCCGGGGCAGAGCAGCCCCCCTGCATGCCGGCAGCAGGCTGGGGCAGGATCTGAGGATCTGGCAAGGAGTCACAGTTTACTGTTTCCAACAAACCTAGTGATGGAAGGGGGACCTTCAAATGCCAGGGCATCCACAAAGAAGTGACTGGGTATTTTACATCAGCTCTTTGGAAATGTGCAACATGGTTGCTTGGAGAAAAGAAGGGAAAGCCTGGCTCTAAAGGTGTGTAGATTCCTGGGTGGTTTTTGTGATTCACTTTGATTTCTTTGTAAGTTATATTATGAGGGAAAGCCCTGCAGAAGGAGCATATCCCAGAGCCATCACAGCTAGGACATCTGCGTTCACAAAACTGGTGCTAACTCCAAGGCTTCCTTGCTTGCTGTGTGTTGCTTAGCCCCACCAATGGATTATATAGCTTTATCTGCACCAGCGTCAGTGGGTTAGAAGCACTGGATGGGGACAACTGGAAAGTATTTGTGCTGTTTATGGTTCAGAACAGCAGTTCTCTATACACCTTATTCTGAACAGCGTTACATGTTTTGAGCCGTGATAGATTTACAAAGCCTGGGCAAAAGGAGTTTCACTTATGGTAGAACTCCTCAGTAAAGGATGAGGAAAGGTTTCACTGTAAAAAGCAGTTGTGTTTTGCTGAACTGCCCTGGCAGCATTGACACAGACAAGGGTTTGAGACTATTTTGTTGGCTTGTAAGAGCTGCTCCTGCAAAAAAATCCCAATCTCACATGCTGTCATTTAGAATTTGCTGCCTACTTAGTGTCTTAACCTCAGATGTCTGCAGAGAGCAGAGGAATCTAAATTGACACTGCAAACAGAGCATTCCATGTGCACAGGATGAAAAGCAGCAGGTTTGAGGACATGAAAAACTGGCAAAGTCTTTACAAAGGCTTTCTCTATCTCAGAGGGTTTGTTCCTTGACACATTTCAGAAGGTTTCTAGAGCAAGGACAGCAATGGAGATTCTTGAGACAGGTTTTTAAGGGAAGTTCAAAATGCAATTTGGGGGCTGTTATCACTTAGCTTTATAGTGCAGAGGAAAAGAGATTTGAAATGTGGGTACTAGCTCATAATCTACTGGGTTAAACAAGCATTTGGTTTACTCCTGGAGTTGCTTGATGTACATACAGGTATAGAGCACTTTCAAGATCCTTTAGGGAAGCACTGGGAGCAGCCCAAGGCTCAGCCTGCCCTGCAGCATGGCTGGATGCAGCACCTTGCCTGGAAAACCTCAACCTGTGCTCCTGGCACTGTTGCACGTGTCTTGTCTTTGCTCCAGAGACCCACAGGCAAGGAGGAGCAGGCGCAGAGCCTGGCCTGGCTCCATGTGTGAGAGTAGGGCCAAAACCCAGCAAAAGCGCCTTTAGGGAGAGCAGTCACTGGTGTGCTGGGAGGGAGCTGTACTTCCATTCAGAGGCACAGACAAAGTGATGCTGCTTTCCCTGGCTTGCGGGCACAAGCGTCTTTGGACTGGCAGAAGCACAGAATATGATGCCTGTGTCCTTATTCTCTAAAGGGAAGTTCAAAACTGGAAAGGGAGAAAAGAAGGGAAGTTTGTGGTTCCTTACCCCTCAGGGAGGAGCTGGTGCTCCTGGGGAATGAAGAGAAGGGAGTGCTGCACTAACCTGCTGCACAAAGTGGGACAAGTTATAGAAAAAACCCACCAAGTGCCACAGAAAAGCCTTGGAACACAGATACAGCAAAATCTCTGCTCACCAAAGCTCCCCATGTCGTGACCAGGGAGCACGCAGGAGCCTGGCTTCTGCCCAGCTTGTTCAGAGGCTTTCCATCAATTGATGCAGCATTTACCATTTAGTTTTGGGTGCGTTTTAATTAATCTACCTGGGAGGATTTCTTCAGCTGCATTGATTCTGAGCACACTCTGAGCTCTTGACCATGGACTCTATATCGAGCACTGAGGTTGCTGTGGCTTCGAGCTGAGCTGAGCTCCACAAACACGCAGGGCATGGCGATCCCAGTGCAGCACTTGAACCTGGAGTTTGAAAATAGCCCAGTCGGAGGCTGAAAGATGAAAGGAGCCCACAGCATGTCCACCAAACACAAACCCTTTAATGATGCCAGGGGGCTGGGGCTGGACCAACAACTTTGTGAGCGGAGGGTGATCTAGTAGCCAGTGTCGTTATGAATAGACTGCTTGTAAAAAGGCTTACGTGCACTTTGCACAAGCAAAGGAGACTGCAAGGAAAAACAGTGTTCAATGAAATCTTTTAAAGAGCTCTGCTTTTTCAGTCCACGTTTAACATTTAAACTGGTAAATAAATGCTATGAATTTGATGTCTCCAGATTCAAATTCACTCCATTACAGATGCACACAGGAGGAGTAAGAGAAAAACTCCTTTAGCTTGAATTTCAGGTAAACTTAGACCTCTTCACTGCTTTTCTCCTGGCTCCGTATTAGTGGAAAGCCGATCCTGTAACACATTCTTGCAGCCTCACAACAGTATCAGTGTTTTGACTAACAGCAGTTCTGTGGATAACTTAGAGAATGAACGTTATTTTCTATGTATTGAAGAACTAGCTACCTCTGTCATAAGGAAACACATATTTCTGATTCAGAACAGGATATTCTGCAGAGCAGAAAGATCATTGAAGAGCTGCAGGGGAGCTCCTGTCTGTGGGGTTTTGGGCTCCCATAGCTGAGCACATCGAAAAAGTAGACAAAAGATTAGAATAGACTATTTCAGTTGGAAGGGACCTAAACCCATCACTTAGTCCAACTGCCTGAGAGGAATCACAGCTCCATGTGTTTAGCCCTGCTAGGATGGTGCAAAGCACCACTTCCATGTGTCAAGGGAATTCCTTGAAGAGGCTTTAATGACAGGCAATCTGTTGGTTTAGTAAGATGATGTCAATGTTTTCCAGTGAACCAGATTAAATCACTGAGCTACTGATGAGAACTGAACCTGATGCAAAGTTGGAGACTTTTTTTCCTAAAACCAAGCAAATTGGGCTTCTGTAAAAGGTACTTGAAACTGGTGCCAAGCAACAGGCAGATATAAATACTAAGAGATACAGCCTGGGCAAGAGCATGCGATCCAAAGCCATAAACTCAGAGAAAGCTCAGCTGTGTTTTATGGCTCTGAAATGACTGCAAAACAATAGAAGCATGCCTTGGTTGACTTTAACTCTTTGGAGAACTGCATCCATCTGTCATGGCAGCACCGAGCCTGCCTGAGCAGGAGGAATCGTTGGCAGCATTTGATGCAAGCTTAAATCCAACGTTTTGTGGATGCAGCCGTACTTCTGGGTTACTCACACTCAGGCTCTTCTCCAACATGTAGTTTTTCCATCTGCTCCAAACCAAACACCTGAGACACTACCCCATAAACCCCATCATTCTTTTCCCTTTCAGTTTTAGAGAAATGCATCTAAGGAGCATCCACAGCTTTTCTCTCTGGGCAGTACGTCTCTGCTTTTGCCAATTGACTCTTCAACTCTAGAAGTAGCAAATATCATCTTCCCAGAGGACTGATGCAGGTTTTCATGCCCTCTTCTTCTCTTAGTCCCTCAAAAGAAGGATATGGCATGGCTGATGTTAGGTTTTTAGCATGCTATTCTTGTTACTTTCTCTGTGCACACAAACTGTCACAGAGTGAAGTCTGTGTTCCCCCTGCCTCTAATGAGATAAGTAACATGATATTTTGTGTTCTTCTGCCTGGTTGTCTCCCTCTTACAAATAAGGCAGAAGCAGAGCCTATTTAGATGTGTGTGTTTGGATTTTGAGTGGTTGAATCTGTGTGATTCTGTGTCTGTGTGTGATTATCAACAGTCTGTACCTGGGATGTTCAACAGGAGGTTGTGAGCACTGTGGAGACCTGGTTTTCAGAAAGCGGGTGCTCAGCACCTGAAGGTCAGCTCTTTTGTCAGAATGGGTACCCTAAAACATAATGAGCCTTTTAAACATCTATGTGAGTTTTTGTGGGGTATCTTCCTTCCAGGTTTGTTTGCATTTGCACACATGGCCTTGCTTTAGAAATGAATATCCTAGATATACCTGCTTGTACTGCAGTGGTGAGGATCCTGGGTCTGTCAGTGTGTGCCTATATTACAAGGTAGCGCTGTGCAGAGATCTGAGCTATGGCTGAAGAGGCAGCTCAAGCTCATCCTGGGCTAATTAACTCCGCTGAGGATGAAGCCTGCCAGGCAGGGAGGCCTGACAGCCCTGCACTGTTCTAGCACTGAGGGACTTTGTTCAGCTCAGGTGTCCCTGCACCAGAAGCAGCGGGCTGAGCTGCCCAGGAGCTGCAGGCGCCGTTTGAACTCGCACGGAAACCCAGGTCACGTAGTGGGAATCAGTGCTCTCTCACAGACCGCTGGCAGGCACCCCGGCTCCCAGAGTTTGCTCTATGTTACCATGGAGAGCATTAGCTATTTCTGGTTTGCCTCTTGTTGCTTTTACAGCAGTGGTGCTGAGGGCAGGGAGGAAAACCCGTGTGGTCAGATAAGGCAGCCGCTCTGAAACGCACAGGAAAGAGGAGTCTTGCTTGTGCTGCCTGTCCTCAGCCATCATCTGAGGTACAAGCACTTGTCAACCAGCAACAACCCACAGGGGCATTTGTGAAGATAAGTTCCGTGTGATAACTCAAGCCTCACTTACCAGCTACATGGTGAATGGGTCTGGTTGTCCCAGCTCTGCACCAAGCAACACAGAGCCTGTGAATAAAGAGCTGCTGGGCATGCAGCCATCCCGCAGCATAGCCAAGAGGGGCTGTGGATGCAATGCTAATTGCATTGCATTGGATGAACTGGTGTTGCCTGAGAAAAAGTCAGATTGGGCCTACAGTGTGGTGTTAATTGTCAGATGAAATTCCATGTCTCTGGGGTCAGGGGAAGGGAGCAGGAAGATACCACTCGTTCTTCCTAGCAAGTGTGGAAATTCCAGCTACTGCAAGAGGCAGGTGACATGAGTGTGCATTCCTCCCACAGAGCTGGCTGTGCGGTTCTGCTGTTTCATTTCAGATCTTAGATGAGGTCAAACAGGAGTTTGGTTAAGGAAGATTTGAAGCCAGGTTTAACCACAGCACTGTTCAACCTAACATCCCTAAGCATCCCTAAGCCTAACACTGCAGGGAGCAGGATTCACCTCCATCTGAGATGGGCTTGGGCAGGTGCAGGTCTGCAAACACTTGGGGTAATTTGGGAATGACTGAGCTAGGAGGTGGGGGGATGGTGGGGAACAGCCTTTCTCTGACCTCTCTCCAATGAAAATCCAAGTCATGGAGAAGGGGATCGAATTAGAAGCTCTGGTAACTCATTTCCCTTTAAAAAATGAATAATGAAATTACCACTGTGATTCCAGATTGCTCATACAAAACAGAGCAGGTGATTTTTGGAGAGGCAGTGTTTGGTTTCTGCACCCTCTGGCACTAAGGCTTCCCAAGCAGGCCCCCATAATGCCCAGGCAACTTGCAAAGGAAGAACAGCAGAGCACTGAGTGCCGGGAGGGAAGGAGGCATTGCTGAAGCAGCCATGCAGTGCTTAGTTATGAGCCTCTTTTGACAGAGATCTTACTTCTAACTGCTGTTCATACACAGACTTGATGGAAGAAGAGAGGGGTAAGGCAGAGTGGGGCTGATTTATCAGAAGATGGGTTCAAACTTAAACAGGAGAGGTTTAGATTGGATATAAGGAAGAAATTCTT
>JBAFWW010028778.1:5985-23490 GCA_036873685.1 Agapornis canus
GCAGGGGGGTTGGAACTAGATGATCTTAAGGTCCCTTCCAACCCTAACTATTCTACGATTCTATGATTATATGGAAGCCTACTGTCTCCTAAGGATAGTACTTGTTGATTCATAGGCCAAATTACTGGAAGCAGAACAGAGGTTAAAATAAGAACCTCCTGAGTAAACTGGTCTGAATACATAAGAAACTTTACCCAAGAACAATACTTACTATATGTACTAAGGAGCCCTTCATATTGCACAAGCAATCCAACAGCATGAAGTTGTTGCAAAAATCCTTGATCATGCAAGCCTGTGTGCAGTTTGATTATAAACCCACAGACCAATCCAGCGAGCTAAAAAGACAGTGAAACCATATGAAATCAACGGATGTACTGTTATAACATAGTTGAAATGAGGCTTGCTATCATTATGAGCAACAGAAATATTTAGATATTTGAGGAAAACAGCATAGATATTTCTGTTCAGTGACTACATACATAATTTCATATTAATATATTATTGAGGCATTTTTTGGTGTAAAAAGCAGTGAAATAGTCCCTTATTTTACATTAGATAAGCTTCATTTATTTGTGGGGTTATGTGCTATTTACACTGACAGAAGCAAGACCAGAACATCTGCTGGAAGGCTGTAAACACATAAGGCTGTGAATTACGATGGATTTGAAAGCAGTTAGACACCTAATGCAACTGAATCTCCTTGACAGTCACACTCTAACTCTTTAATTATGTTAGGAAAAACAGATAACTTAAGGGAGAAATTAGATGAATCATTTAGAGAAAAATCTGTCTGGAAAATATGATCTACAGAAGATCAAAAGCACTTCAGTTATTGAAAGAAGACAAGACTGAGAAGAAACATACTAATAGTCTTTAAACACATAAAATACTGCTATAATCTGATAACAGATAATCTGTTCTTCATTTCCAAGGTGACCAAGGGAAAAAATACCTAACTTGAACAGCAGCAAGTTAGGTATTATCTTCCAGGCCATATAATATTCCAGGCTAGACATAAGAACTTGACCTACAGGTAAGAATACTGGCATATAATCTAGGAAAACTAAAAATAACTTTATGGATCCTTCTTTGTGAGTAAAAGAAGACTAGGTAATCTTTTCCGGGCCATTGCAGTCCTTCTTCTCTAACTCAGTGATGCGGTTACTATAGATTTCTATCTACTATTATTTTCCCTATCACATTATAAAACACTTAAGTGGATGTAATGGCAAATATAGGAAAAAAAGTTGCGTTAAACTGAGAAGAGGAAAAAAAATCCAACAAAAAAAGAAAATCACAAACACTGGCATGAATAAAATGCTTAATTATAGCAACAGTAGGAGATAAGTGACACAAGACAACCTACTGCTTGACTAAAGACAATGTCTCTTCTTAGGGTCAGCATCAAACACTGTGGCAAACCACAGGCAAGTTCCTGGAGCAGAACAAACGCCATCGATTGCTTTGCCCTGGTCACCACTTCTCCCATGCAGTCCTTCAGTGTAATCACCAGGGGATACAGCTGCTCATACCAGTCACCTAGAACAAGATAAAACATTTGTTCCAAAACAGAAAACTTGCAATTAAAATGCTTTTCAGAAGGAAAAGAGGGCTGCAGTGGCTGCATAGATTGCCCTACATTTTAAAACAACTCTGCAGCTCTATCCTAACTGCTGCAGTACAGCAAAGGACACCAGAGAATATGCTTGGAGGTAGAAAACCAGTGTACCATCAAGACCGAGGCTAAATCCTTTGCCTGAATCCAGCTATATCCTGAAACAATGACTTTTTAACAGACCTAACCTCTCTGTAAAACTTGCATTAAAGTGTCATAAACAGAGCATAAAGGGATACACATGAAAACACATTTAGCACAAGATGAATACAGTGGAGATGAAGATTTCCTATTGTTTCCAGCACTAACAACTTGTTATCTGAACAAACAAAGTGCCACCAAAAAAGAGATGGAAGAGCCATTAAGTAAGAAAAAGTGAGTGCCAGAAAACAAAACAAGAATAAAGAGATATCTGGAAGGGTATTATCTGCTTGATATATAGGCTGGAAAAAATACCAACCTTCAGGTCACACTCTTTTTCTTTTTAGCCTCTCTTTAGCTTGTTCTCTTTAAATATTTAGACATAATGAACTCTTTTTTTTAGGTACTTCAAGTGGAAAAAAAAAAAGATTTAGAACTTTCATCATATGTTTTGCTAGGAATATCAGAAAACAAGCCAGTGCAAATGCTTGAAAAACAGGACTCAATATATTACAAATGAAATGAAGTAATATCTAGGAATGGAGGGAAATTGGAACAGCTTACTTCAGCTTGCCTAATTCCCAAGCTGTTCCTGAATTTTCCAGGACTTAATAAAACCATACCTGCATGGTAGTTGCATATAGGTTTGCCTACCTCTCCAAGCTGATCAAATGATAATAAAAAACCACCCTCCTTCAGAATCTGCATCTCAGTTTCATTGTTACAGCTTAAAATAATAGGGAAAACAACACTGCAGAAGGATCTACATAAAAATAGGGAGTGTAACTGACTTAACACAGTCCATCGCTTACTCATATTTTCTGTAGATTAATGTAATTAAGAATCAATGATAATTAAAATCTGTTCCATTTAAATTGTAATTACATGGAAGATAACAGTATGCTGTTTCAGGTAACATTCTGAGTCAGGCCAATGAAATACTTATTAGTTCTGGAGAAGTTCTTTAGGCAGGAAGACATAGCTGCCTGTAGCAAAGTCAATTTGGCCATGCTCCAGAAAAGTAGCTAAATTAATACAACTGTAGCCAAGAAGAATGGATAGAACTTTGAAAGCCAGGAGAAACTGGAAACAAATAAAAAGGTGCAGGCATGAGGAAATGGGAACAAGGACAGAGCAGTCACAGAGAACAACTCGAGATCCTTTGCAAACAATGTCTCTGTGATCAGGCAACATGCATTCTAACACAGTCATACACATTTAAATGTGAGTGATACAGACTGAAGAACCATTCCCTGGAAAACAGCAGTTATGAAGTTAGAGCCATCATGAACAGAACAGAACATAAGCCATCCCCCATTTCATGCTACAGCAAAAAGAGGTGATCTTACACATCATTGACTAAGACAGCACTTATACGCCATGTACCAAGATCTGGTGTACACATTTTAAGGAGGCTGCTGAAAAAGAAACTGAGAGCTTGTAAGACTTAAGAGTAGTTTAAGCTCTTTAAGCCTATCAAAAAGGCTGAGCACCAACTTGATGTCCCCTCTTCATGAGGAGAATATAACAAGTAGTAACAAGGATGTTTATTCTAGGGAATAAAAGTGAAAGACCAACCAAAGGCCAGAGGCTGTTGTGAGACACAGTCAATTTTAGAAATAAGGTAAACAACAAGGTGTGACATAAGTCACGGAAGTCAGACTAGACAGACCAGACAATTTAAACTCTCCTTTTTGGTCTTAAATTATAGCAATTTATTAAATTAATCAATAAATAAATTCCAAGGAAAGCAACTGCAGCAGAACAAGATCAAAAGATGCAACGCCTACTGAACCCATCAACAGGGCTGTATGTGATTAAAATAGAATTTCTTTTCTGCTTCTAACTTGAGCAAATAATGAAAAAGATCATACTTGGCCACCTTAAAGCAGATCTCAAGGTATTGCTAAACAGACATCTGTTCTATTTTCATGGGAAAGCAGCCAGATACAGACATAGCCAAGGATCTCGCAAGTACACTGACAGCCAGGGCAAGAGAGAAAAAGCTGAACTTCTTGAACTAGCCACATTTTGTGAACCTGCTATTACAATTTCAGATTATGTGGGTAGGGCTAAAAAGCTTCACTGACACTCTTTTACATAAAAGAGGGGGTCACATACTGGTCACATAATACTTAGATCTGAGTCTACTGAGCTGCCAAACTTAAGCAGTCAATCTGCACTGTATTTCTGCTGCTTTATGAACATACCTTTGTACTTGCCCTTACTGAGCTGTATCCTAATATTTCAGTGCTCCATTTCATCAAGATCCATTCTAATCCTGCTCCCATGGTGCTTAAAGCCTCTCCCAGCCTTAAGCATCTGCAAATTTTATAAGCATCATTCATATTTCATAAGCTAAGTCAGTAATGAAAATATTGAATAATATTGGACCCACAACAAATGTAAGTGGATTCTACCTCATGCAGCCTTCCAGGTTGGCAGTAAACAAATAATAACCACCTTCTATTATTATTTCCCAAATTATATTGCACATACCTTTTAGTGCCTTCAAGATCATTTTCTCACAAGGCTGCTTTGGGGGGAAATTATGTGTTTGGAATGCTAACTTACTAAGAATTTTTTGTCAATAACAGTTGCATTAACAAGGAATCCAAAGATTTGAAATTTTCAAGGCCATTGTTTCATTGAAGGGCATTCATACTATATATATTAAAAATAAATCCTACTGAGTCCTTAAAGTCCCGAAGAATGAAGAGCTTTACTTATATATACGTTTTGTTTTGCAGAAAACAATAAAAACTGAAAATTTGTTGGAAACATTACCCTAATGACTCAGGAAAGAGAAATTATTTTATTATAGAATATAAGTAGAATTGTACTTGCCAAAAAGAAAGAAGATAAAACTAAAGCCTCTTGTGATTAAGTTATCCATAGCTATCATCCAACTCCTTCCTCACACTGAAAACCCTTGCTCAAAATTAGTAGGGATGTCCAATCCCCAGAAGGTGGAGCTAGTTAGTAAATCTAAGAGAAGGATTACAGTTTCTTGAAAACAGAAAATTTATGCATGGACTAGTATATTCCCATGTCTATCCATTAAATTTAAAGCAAGTTTTGTGTGTTAAGTTCAAAATACAAGATATATCTTATGCTGATACTCGGATCTTAGAAAGGACAACTCTAAAGAGAAATCTATATAGCTTCTCAATCTCTGGTCTGTTAAAAATCACCTTATGACACTTGTTATGCAGAATATCCTGTTGCAAATACTTCAGCAAGAAGATAAATAAGGGTCACTCATTAATAATGCACAGAGCTCCAAATATTCATCAGAAGCACTTGCTTAATAGCAAATACAACAGCTTTTAAGCTGCTCCTTGAAACTGAGAAGCACTGTGAAACTGAAATTAATGAAACAAAGACACCACCCCCCCCACACACATTTTGAAGCTTACAAGAAAATTCAGTAGAATTCAGAAAATAAAACTGTTTTGTATGCAAGCCATAAATATGGAAAATGAATTAAAATAATAAAGAGCTATTATTGTGAAGGGAGCTTTGAATCCCTGGTCTAAAATCAGGCTAACTTACCACAACATCATTGACATGTGAGGATACTGTTTGGGTAAAAGCTACTGCTTACACATCTTAATCTGGGGAGAGATGCAAGATGCCCTACTACTCCTGCTTCATGAGAAAACTGCCTGTCAGCTCAGAATCAACTATTGCTGTGAAGAAGGTACAGAGGGCCAACCATGGCTCAAGAGCTCTGCTACAGCACAGACTAACGATAGCATTGTAGAATCACTTTTGTGTTCAGCACATTCAAGGACTCACATATTGACACTTCAGGTGACAAATCACAAGGTTTGCATCCTTGATACCATGGAAAATCTTCTGAATAAGCCTGAAGAGTAAACACCTCAAAAAAGACATTTTGAACAAGAACAGGAGCAATAAGGAGACTACAGGATAACTGTCAGGTTGCAAAAATGACAAAGGCAGCATGTTAGTGGTCGACTTGGTAGTCCTGAGGCAACAGCTGGACTTGATGAACTTAAAGACCTTTTCCAGCCTCGCTGATTCTATGTACTGTTTGAAATATCCAAAGATGAGTCAAAGCCTATTGATGAAGCAAGGAAACTCAATTCAAAAACTATTCTTGTTAGCAACTGGAAAGGAAACTGAGGGCATAAAAGCCAAACCCATTAAAATGGAAAATGGAAGGATGAAATTAAAAGTAGTGGTATCACCACTATGCAGTTAAGTGCATGATTAAAACATATGAATATGTGCAGCAAAGCACCGGTAATACTCCACTTCCATTGCTAACAGAGAGCTGTGGAAGGTCAGTTTATGACAGGATTTGCCCTTTGGTTGCCAGAAAACGTCTATCAGTCCCATGTTCTCTTAATCTGCATGCCTGTACAGGCAAATGACCTGTTTAGCACCCAGCTAGTCATTTCTATGTGCTAATATTCAAGTTGCAATATGTCAAACTGCATGTTAAATTTGATAAAATTTGGCAGAAAAGCAAGCTTCTGCTCTGTTCAAAGTCAGACCCATTGAAGTGCTTATTAAAATGTGCTGGTAATAAAACAGGAAAAGCTCTGAGGCTTTGGAATTGGACTTCTATCTCCTTTTGCCCTGGCAACACAGAAAAAAAGCCAATTCTGCCACTGCTGTCTGCACCACTTAAAAATCAGTGGAAATCTTCAATGGGTTCAAGTAATCTCACAATATGAATGGTATGAAGTTAAAAACTGAATACGGAATTAAAAGCAAAATAAAGCATAACAGAGGGCCATACAGACATATGTTAATGAATGCAACAGCAGCTACCCACAACTTAACTTTTCACTGTAGCTAACCACTTACCCCCTTACTTCCTGAACATACAAATAATCCATGACAGGATTGAAATAATAGAGCTCAAAGGATGTAATTGAGTTGTCTTAACATCACGGATCGAACGTTAGGCAAACTCTGCCCCATGGAAAAAGGCAAACAAAACAAAACAACCAACACAGAACAGCAGTAAACCCCCCAGTGCAGGTAATGTGAACATCATGGTACTGTTCACCCACAGTTTGAGTTTACTCACCCAGGACAGGAACATCCTTGTGATCTTTTTTATTTTCTTCTTTGAGAGGCTTAAAAACTGACTTAGGAGAGTTCAAGTATTAAACTTGGCAGCACAGGAAGGTCAGCTTTCTACCCCATATTGCCACTCTGCTCTTGGAGCTCAGTTTAACTCTAGTATGAGAGCTAGGCTCTTTGAAGAAAGAATGAGGTTTTACACTCATAATTCTGTGTCATTTCACACAGGAATACCAAAAACTTGCCAAAACCTGCGGAAGTCTTCCTGGTATTTCTGCAGTTACTGTAATAGCAGTTGGTTTGCACAGTTTGGGTGTCAAGAAGAACAATCTTGAAATCTTGGGTATTTATTATTCCATTGCAATCATCTGAGATCTTCTATACTGTCACATGGGTTAATAGTGAAAGCAGGAACCATCTAATGTTACCTATACAAGTGTGTCAGCAGCTTTAGTCACAAGGAAAACAGAAAAAGGCAGCAATGATAATAACAGACATTAAGCTAAGGAAATTTAAATTACTCAAAACATAGGAGTAATGGATAAAACTTGCTCTAGAAGTGTTGTGAAACTAAATATTCTGATGTCTTGTTTAAGAATTAGTTTGTTGATTCAGTTAAATAGTATTCCTGTCCCTCACACATTTTTTAATTTCCTTTATTAGCCAAATTAGTTAGAGAAAGCACTGGGATTATATGCTGGACTACATAGTCCAGGTAAATACTCTATCAAAAAGAGCAGGATGACACAAAAGTGTAAGGGAAAAGCAAAAACTGTGCAGAAACAGAGCTGAAGTTAAGGGAAGCCTAAGAGAACAGGAAAGAAAAATTTGAGAAAGGGAAGGCAAAGAAAGTTTTTCACAAGTCTTTTGTTCCATAAAATAAATATATGCTACTCAAGCGAACACAGACTAGGGGAGATATTCTTCCTTTTCCTGACTAAATGGTAACTTACACTAAAAACTCTTCTTCTGAGGATGCAAACAAAACCAGAACACACCTTTATGTCATTTTTCTACCAGCACCGCATTAGGAGGGATGAACTGAAAGACAGAAAGGTTGAATCTAGACTTAAGGAGTCCCCACCAGGTATCAGATTATTCAACAAAGATTAACCCACACATGCCTGCAGCAATGTGGCTATGAACAGAAGTTTCCCTTCATTCTAGCTAGGAAATACGGCACCATTCCCCAGGTCCTCTTTGCTAGCTCTGCTGAAGGTTACCATTGGCCCATTCATCTGCCCAGCAACATAATTTATGATTCCATAATTCACTTAAGGCAAAACCCAGGTGCAATCACACTGCCACCTTAAATTGCCTGAGATCATGTGGTGAATCTTGTGTGTAGAAAAACCAGGGAGTACTTGCACAGAGCCAGCGGAGGAATGGCTTGGTGATAATTCTGATGGTGTGGTACAAGGAGCAGATGGACTCTTTTAGCAGCACAGCTACACATGGAGACCTGTTAGGGACAGTGTAAGCGTAAGAGCAAACTACCATGTTTCACTGGCACCTCTAATGCTGCAGGACAGGCTTTCACATTCTGACCCTCATGGAAAAAGAAAAGACAAAAATAGAAAGGATTTAATGTTGTCAAGTAGTTCTCCAAGGCAAACCGCCCTGGAGTTAAAACAATAAAAATCCTCCCTCTCCTTTAAAATCCATCTACTCTTCTTGATTTATCCTGCAGAGAAATCATAATCCTGCAACTGATGAAACCACAGCATGTTACCTTGGTAACTGATAACTCAAATTCAGTCTTAAGAATACACTCAAAGGTCAGACTGCATGAAAAGTTAGGCTAAAGCAGGTATAATTCATATTGAAAGGTAAGCACGAGAAAAAAGTGCCACTGATATTTCTGAGGACAAAAACTCCACACAATAAATGTTTGGGGATTAAAAAAAAAAGAGAATAAGATCACATGATGTCAACACTGAGACTGCAAATATAAACCTATCTTAGGAAGCTCTGTATATATGTTATGACAATATCTACTGTTATAGGAATATGCTTTTACATCAAGTTATTGTCATAATGTCCTCTGTCACCTAAAATGAACATGCACACAGTCTTTTTCATTTTTATCATTGTTATATGCTACAAAAATAAAGCATTGGAACAGTCAGGTTCACTAACATAAGCAAATATTTCACCCTGTATTTATCGTGTACTTTTCATTGTTTTGCTCAAACCCTGGGTCTTCCCCATTTTTCTTACAAACATCAGTACAATGTTTCTTCAGCTCAACTCCAGCACTGAATCAGATTCAGAATCAAAGATCTATCTGTGCCCATATATGTGCAGTGTTGATGAAGTGTTATGCTCAAATTATGGTATAATTGCAAGATACAAGAAGCTTTTTGTATGTGTAATGTTTGTGAATTGTATGTAGCATAAAATTGTAATTTTAGAAATATATCTCTGGGTGTAAACACGGTATGAATTTATATCTAGGAAAAAGTGGTGAGCCCATACAAACCAGGCTTCAGATATAAAATGGAGAAGAATTAAGGCAGAATTTATAACCCTAAACTTAGAATCTCGACCTCTATGTAGGTGTTTCATGGTGAGTCTTTAAGGCTCCACGTCAAACTTCAGAGAGGGGATGGAGATTAAAAAAACCCATATAAACCCACACTCTCATAGAGAAGTCAAGCATGAAAAATTCTGGCACCAAAGGCAATTGCTTTGAAAATCATCAGACGGTCAACTTTGGATGGTGTGTGCCAAAAACCTGGCTGGTTCTTCAGAAAGTTCCACCTTTAAGTTAGTCCTATAAAAGGAAGTGATTTTAAAACATCTCCATTTCTCCATGACCTTGAAAGTCCTATAAATTGTCAAAGGCACTGCAAGATGCTCTCAAGAAAACATAATTGAGAAATGATGTCTTCCTCATAAAGGAGAACATGAAAACAAAGTGATCTGCCCCACAAATCTGCAGCTTCCATGTTGCAGAACACTCAGCACAACTCTTCAGAAGCACTCACTGTGCTCTCACAGAAGAAAACTTGTACTGATTCAAGAGAAAAAGGAAGGTCCCAAAATGAAGGGGGGGAGGAAGAGTTATTTATTCCAGCGCTGTAACATCTTGATAGTTTTTGTGTCTTTGGCCTGTCAGCTCCACAAGACAACCCAGCTGAATGAAACACATCTATAATTATCAAACCCTTACTCCTTAGCAAGAGGTGCTTTTCATTCTATTTGATGACTGCTTATTATAGTACCTAAAAGGAAGTAACTTTTAAGGGGTTTTGGCTTTGTGAGCTAAAAGCTGCACCCAATATTTCATTTGCCTGTGTAGGGTGTGAGCCTGAATCAAAGCATGTTTTTTGTAACTCCAATGGACTGCTTACGTACATTTTATGGATTACACAGAACAACAGAGGGCATGTTCAGGGTTGAGGAGACTTACGGACAATCTGTAAACATTCACTTTGCTATGCGTGTCAAAAAGCATCCAGAAAGAATTATACTAAGTCATTCCTTTTTCCAGACTGGGGAGGTAGAGGGAAATCTGAAGCTCCATAAAATAAAATAGTTGTGGCATTTTTGTTCTATGGAGTTCTTTTGTTTGGTTGCTTTTTTGTTTTAAACTGAAGAATTGGACTCCCATCAGTATCCCTGCGGAGCTGTTTCATTTGTTCCAACACAATTGCACACCACAAAGTCTTGCTGGACTTCAGAATCAGACCTAATCTGTGCTTAGAGAAAGCAATATGGAATGTAGCCATAGGAGAAGATCAGAAGATTTGGTGACAAGGCCCTGTTCTGAATAAAGTTTTCTTCACATCTCATGAAATCAGTTTACTTAGCCCTCAGTATTGACACACACTGACACCTGCATTCAGGGGAAAATGAATTTTCTCAAATCAGAAAACAAAAATCAGTATAACACTTCAGAAAAGTAGAAAGGTTTACAGGAGAATGGCACAAACAGAAGGGTCACCTTCCTTGTAAGACACACTCCAATCTTTTTTCTTAAAATGGCATATTCAAGTAAAGCCTGAAATAAATTAAAGTACATCAACCTTCAAAGGAAAACATTGTTGCTTCAACAGGTTTCCATCTTAGCACACACACACGAAAACAGAGCACAGCGAGAAGTTTGAGCACACAAAGGAGCTATAACTTGATAAACAGCCTTCCATCCTTCACGGCTACAACTGTGCAAGCCTTGCTATTGGCACTCTCATCAAAGATACTACTGACCCTTCTCTATATTGCTTTTCTGTGCCTTTTCCCATGTTTATTTACTCTAGTCAGTGATTAAAAAAAACAAAAGCTTGCTTACCACCTGTATGAAACACCTTGCAATCTGCTGCTGAAGGATCATTTTCACCCTCTTTAGTGTTGCTGACGTTGTCTTTTTCAAGTAATCTGTCCACCATGGCAATAACACAGTTTAAACTCTTTCCCACATTGGCCCATACCCTGTCCTGAAAAAGCATAATTATCACTGCACATTACTGAAGAATTAAAAGAAGAGGCAATACTAACTTCTTACTAACACCTTGGAGATGTGCAAATTACAGTAAGCATTACTGGGAGTATTAGGTGTCAGCATATTGCTATTTTTTCATTATTCAGCCTTTCAGGTTTTTATTTCTTTATTATTATTTTTTATTTTTTATTTTTGGTGGGGTTTTTTGTTTGTTTGTTGTTTTTTGGGTTTTGGTGTTGTTTTTTCTTGCTGTATAAATGAACTGAAACTGTGGTTTTTAAACACTGTAAAACACACATACTTCAAAGTCTACGCTAAAATGCATGCAAGGTTTCATATCCAATTACAACAAACTGAGCAATTTGTCTATTTGAAATAATAAAGTAGGAGAGCAGACATACAAAGCCTTGCCAAATGAAACCTCCTGTGCAACTGCCCGTTTGTTTGCCATAGTACTTGACAACCTCTTTTTGATAATTTAACATACCCTCTATTTTATCACATCAGTTACTCTGTTAAAGCAAATGTAAAATTAAAAGCCTAGAATTAGAAATGTGCTTTCATGACAAGTTTATTAGGTAACACAATTTCAATTTTGTCCTTCATCTCTCACACAAACTGCAACCATCATGCTTAACTGAGTTTATAATTATTATGAGAACTACAGATGTAACAGAATGATAGAATGAATTCCGTACAACAGAGAACAAGAGACGTAATATGGAGTGAAAGACAAAGCTGTTATGAAACACAGATACAGGAAGGGTCCTTCAGGTGCTGGATGCTGCAGAATTTGAAGCTCTTGTACCTACTTATATGGAGATGAATAAGAAAAAGGAAACAACCAAGCTGTACAGTAATGAGACTGTACACAATGCTAGCAGTCAGAGTAAACCCAGAACGTAAACCCACAGAAGAAGAAACCCATATACATGTTTTAGTACTGAGTCATTCTGAAACTAATGCAGAGTAACCAGACTTTGCTTGAAGGTTGAAAAATGGGAAGATAATATCACTGCTTTTCTTTCTTCTTTATAATAGCCACAAGCATTGTGCATATGTAGCCCTTGAGGCAAAAAACTTGGGAGTTGAGAAGACAGTAAGAGAGAAGGTTAAAGAAAACTTAAACCTGAGACATCCCATAGTTCCACAGCCCAGAAGTTTGGTGAAGACACAGTTAGAACTGAGCAAAAATTCAAACTAAGATTTCTTTTTAACTACAGGCCACATCTCTCAGGCCATTATCCTGACCACAGGAATATGATCTTTCCCTGTTCTCTCCAACTGAGGGCACACCCCAGGGCAAACAGGCATCCTATCCTGAGGGACATGACATGGGCCTGCAGACTGTTGAACTGTATTTGCTGAATCTGGACAGAAACACAGTTGCTCAGTGTCACTGCAGCAACATAATTTCCCTTTCATCCATCTGCTAGGGGAGTTTAATCCCAACACAAAGAGTGATGCTTAACAAGCATCTGGAGTTATTGCATAAGTAACATGAAAAGGAGCCCTTGTTTCATTTTGGAAAGAACACTTTTCTCTTTTCAAGCCACCTATTAAGCCAACATTGAAAGGATGTCTATCCGACATTCACATAAACATCCCCTGAGGGTTTAGAAACAAAATTCATAAGCACCTGTTGACAGAAAGCTCACCCTTATTATCAAATAGAGTCATAGAATAGTTAGGGTTGGAAAGGACCTGTTGGAAAGGGCTGTTTTACATATGGGCATGTGAGATGAAGCAAGAGCCTGTCCCGCAGTCCTTTTTCTCCACATTGGAGGTTTCTGGGATTAGAAGATATCACTATAGGCAGACAGAAAAAGTAGATGTGTCTACTGTTTATTGTGACATTATTCAGTTTGCACCAAAGATGGCCACATTTTGACAAGAATACTGCTGAAATTTTGTAGTTTGGTAAGAACAATTCTCAATTAAAAATGCAATTTCCAACCAGTGAAAATCAAGTAACACCCTATTAGTCTCTGTGATCAGAAATCCATCCATTTAACATCCTTTGTCATCCCGTACTATTCCCATAATGTTTTCCTGTATCCAAGCAAATTTTACACCCATTTTTCACCTTTGTAAGTTGTGTATTTTCAATCTGCCTAAGAACTACCTTACAGGCCACCATTCTGCAGCATGTGCCACGTTAAAGCACAAAATGACACCCACAGCCTCTCAAATAAATGTTCTTGTAAACCCTCTGTGTGATGTGAGTGATTAGAAGAAAATAAGTCTTATTTCTCAATACACTGAACTACACTGTCCCTAGATTCCCAAGTAAGGATGCTTCTTCCCTGACACCAGTTTTCCCACCAGTTGTTGTGAATCTAAGTGGATGGTAAGTTTACTACTGTGGTGTGAAAGAAGAAGAGGAACAAGGTTTCTTGCTCCTTCTCCTTACTGCTTCAAGATCAAAACTCAAGCCAACGACAGGGAAGGTGGAAAGGGCTTGACCCCGCTGGGACAAGGCAAAGACACGCTGACATCTTTTACTTCTTTCAAATTTTAGAAGCCATTCTTGAGTCCCAGCACATGTGGGTGGGTGTTGCTAGTTAGAAATGGCCACAGGTGCACTTCTCTCCTTGCCCCTGCTGTGGCACTGCCAAGCACACATGCAATACTCACAATGATGCCCATGAAAAGCCAGGCCTTGTCATCACAGAAAAGCTGGTCACTTTTCTTAAGACATTTAAAAATGAACCTGTATAATGCAAATATCTTAATTAATGTGCATGATTAAATCCCTCTTGTGATGCGGCAGTGCTTTGGAATGGAATGGAATGGCACATAGGTCAGCATGTCAGACCTGTGTCTGAGTACCATCTCAGTAGTTGAACATAACTTATTGGAAACACCACTTTATCTGTTCTTTGTAGCTTCAACTATGTTAAGTAGTCAGTCATAAATGTAAAGCAGAAAAAGCTCCAAATGCAATGTGCCCACCTTTTCTTGTATTATACATGACAACATGCTTTGTTCTTTCCTGCAGGGAAGTTCTAGGACAGTAGAAACAGCTGGCAAGAGGAGCAGAGAATATCTACCCAGAGGCAATCTGAAATATTTTTCCTTCAACAGTAATGCTTTACTATTGCTTATGTGTAGTGCATAATCCATACCACTGTCAGTTACTATGGGATGATGCATTTGGCATCAAAGAAGAGAGGTACAACACAGTCTTGCTATCCAGAAGGAGGCTTTTTGGAAAACACTAGTCACTCAGTGAAATGGCATCCTGCACAGCTAAGAAATCAAGAGTTATTCCTTACAAATAAATTTGGATGTGAGGGAAGGGGGTAGGCCTCACCTACTGCCTTGAATTCATTTTTGTGACGGTTTGTAAGGTAATGCAGTCATTGGAAGTGGATGGAAAAGGGTTAGCTTAAAGGATTGCTTGATGCCACTGGTTTAGATTTCAGGCAAAACTAAGATTGAAAATCCAGCTGTAAAATGCAGGTCTAGAACTTAATAATAGAGTGGGGAAATACAAAACAAGAAAGAAGAATACTGTACCATGTATACAAGGCAATGTATCTCAAAGTTTTCCCCTTTATAGTTGATTTTCAGAGTAGATTAAGCATTTTTCATAGTTCATATGCATTTATTCTTTCTCTTTTAATCATGTTAATAACAATTTGATCATTACAACTACCATTATTCATTACCTAAATTGAAAAAACTGAAAAATAACGGAAGTCTACTCTATCAAATTTAGAAAAAAACAAAATTTCTCTAATATTCATATTGTCATAAGTATGTCTTTTATTAAATTTGTTGTGATATTTATCTGAATGTTTCAACAGCTGAAAACAAACAGTTTGGGTTTCATTTCAAGGAAAGAACCACCATTCTGGGCCATCGGGTTGTTGAGAAAACACGAGAAAGTTAATTCAAGGCTCTAAAACCAGCAGACAAATAATAAGTTATTTATTGTTTAACTCTCATGACTACTTAATGCATGGGGTTGGAGATAATTGTCTTCCTCTAAAAGAAATTTATTCTTCTTCCCTTAGTTGTGGTATGGATAAAAATCACAGTTCAGGTGCAAGTTCTGTAGCTCATGCAAGTTATTAATAATTTACAATAGCAATTAATATGCTGGCATCCTTTGCATTCATGAGAATACAGTAATGAACTGAAAGTATGAGCCTGAACTGAATAAAAATAGCTTGAGTTCAGGGCACATGTACCAAAGCAGCAGATCCATTACGAACACATCCACCAAAACAATTAATTTACAAAATCTCAGCCATAAAACTAATGAAACTCTTTGGAAGATATGCTAAGAACGTTAATATCTAAAACCCATGTGTAATTTTCAATGCAATCTCAGACATCCTCTAAGAACAGGGTCTAAGAGAAAACAGCTCCTTTTTTTGCTAAGAATTAATTAATATGTATTTAAACTGTTTATATTCAGCCTTTGAAAAAAAAAAAGAAAATCATTTTCCTTCATAACAATGTATGCTACTCCAGTCTCCTTAAATCTGCCTAACTAGCAAAAAGAACTTTAGAAGGACCAAAGACTATTTCCCTGTCTGTGCAAAGAGATATTCTGGCTGTTACATGCACAGCCAAAGAGCAACACAGAAGCACACTCTTTTTGGGGAAATTCTTTCGAGTTATTCTTAAATCTGTACTCTATCTGAAAAGTAGTTTCTCACAGTTTTGCACCCCTTTCCTCTCCCCCTCCCAATAGTACGTGACAAGGACATTTAGAGCTTGTATCTGTTTATGCTGATTTCTAGGGTTTTAGGATTGAATAGCAGCTAAGAGTTCATTATTACTTACCCACTCCTCTTCATCATATTCAGAATGATGGGGTATAGAGTCCTGTCTCTTAATCTGAGAAGGATGATCCTGATGCTGTAAATCACCCCCCTCTTCTGTACTGTTTCTAGGCATAGCTGGTTTCTTGAGGACACAGCCAGGCCGAGCTGTGTATAGTGCCAAAAGAGCACTTCTGACCAGCTGATCCTTAAATGCATGCACAAATAACTCTGTCTGGAAAAAAAAATATGCAGGAATGAAGAGGTTAGATAGACCAAGGAAGGCAATACTGCAACATAACTATTGTAGGACTGAATTACCCTTAGGCAGAGCGGATATTAGTTTCAGACAGGCCTGAGAGGCAGAAAACAAAGTAGAGATACAATGAGGAATGATTCAAGGAGTATAGGGATATCATTGCATTCTACAATCCCAATGTTCTAAGGATTAAGATAAAAGTACAGTATCTGTCATAGAGCTAGTATCTTTGCGCACAATCCTATTCTATTCGAGTTCAAGAATTTGCCTGCAAGGATGAACCTCTCTAAGGACCAGTTCCAAGAGTAACCAGCCATGGCTCAATAATTTCTGAATAAATGTCACATAAAATGTAATTAACAAATTGAATAAAACCACACCACTCCACACTGCTGAGACTGCAGCACCTGCAAAAGCAGTGCTGCCAGAGAGAAATTTTGGTACCTGTTGGTATCAACCCACATATTGAGGCAGGTGAAAACACCTGATTTCTAGCTTTAATTATTTTTAAAGACAGGAAACCTTGAAGTAGTTTTTCTAAGCTCTCTGAAGATGTTATTCAATCACTGCATCATTTTTCTAAATCCCTTTTGTTGACTGTGACAGCTGAAAGTTCACTGTACTTTTAAAAACCTTCAAGCTCTCTGCAGTCTTTATCTCCTTTCCACCCCAACAAGAAAAGGAAAATGCTTTCTCCATTTGGCCTTTAGAATCTCTAGACCCTCTCCATGTAAAAGCATTTGCTGTTGCCACCATTCTGCCAGGCATGCCTTTTTTATTAGTACTGGCCGCCCTTCTGTATATCTCTAATCCTTAACTTTTCTTACTTTCCTGCCTCTATACCCCCTCAAAAGTTCACTGACATTAGACCACAATGCTCTAAATAACTGATGGTTTTCTTAAAGCTCTGGCTGCTGGGTAAGGTACCTGCTTGGAAAGCTTCTACATTTTCAGCCTCCTAGTGGTGCATGCTCAGAGAATTCAGTCTCTGGGGAATACTGCTAGAAATCCCTACCAACCCTCTATAAAGAAGCAGCAAAGTGAGACTTGGTGGAGTTGCATGGTAACAGCAGAGCTTATCTTCAAGACTCTTCTATAGCATTGTACCAGCAGAGTCTAAACTATTGGATATAAGGAAGAAATTCTTTGCTGTTAGGGTGCTGAGGCACTGGAATGGGTTGCCCAGGGAGGTTGTGAGTGCTCC
>JBAFWW010028778.1:25497-40833 GCA_036873685.1 Agapornis canus
AGCAACTGGGGCTTGGATCTTCAGAACAAACACTTTGTTTGATTTGCTTTACTTTTGCATGCATATTTTTTTGAACTAAGTGTTAACAGAGTGGCTCCACTTTTTCTACATGCAGCTAAGAATGGCCTCCTTTGGTATGACATGGAAAGGTATGCTATAACTACCAGAACATCCACCCCCCCACTCTTACTTAATCTACAGGCCGAATTCTACTTTCCTACATTGTTCTTGACATTCAGTGACTCCAATATTCTCAGAGTTACTGTGGATTTACACATCTGTAACTGAGAGCAACGTTTATCCTCCCCGTGGCTCCAATGCAATGCCTTCACAGTATGTGATTGAGTTCAATATTCAGATTTGAAACTCTCCCATTGAAAGACATACTGCTGGGATAATAGTGCTCAACAGACCACAGGGGTTGCTACTTCCCAATAGCTGAAGATATATTGAAATGATTATTGATAGTGTTATTAAGCCATATTGAGATCACATTACAGAAGGTATGGCCCATGAAGCGATGGGAAACTTTTTTCCAAACCCTCTGGTTAGAAGTATAGTGCTTAATATTTTTGTAAGATAACATATGCTTAAAAGTACTTCAGACTTCAGCTAATCTCCAGTATCACTCTGTGAGACAGGTGGAAAATACTATCTTCCTTAATTTAGAGCTAAAGAAGCTAACATGAGGAAAAGCCTACAGCTACAATGGAATATAATACAAGAAAGAGAATTAAAATTTGAGACCTCCTGGTGCTAGCTTCTTCTTCCAGATTGTATCACCATTTCTGATCATGGTATAATTCTAAACATTATCTCAAACCTGGCTTGAGCTACTTCCCACAAGCTCCAATTTGAAGTATGAAAGAAAGAGAAATGATATAACCATTTATCATGCTGCAAAATTATTTACAACAATCTATTTTTTTATAAACCCCAGTGTGTGGCCACTAGAGGATAACAGACACACATGAAATTAATTATACTTTCAAATCAAAACAACCTTTATAGATTTCATTAATTTTCTACACAGAAAATGCTAAATAATATTCTTTTTCTAATAGCAACATCCTGAAGCTTATTTTAGCAGAGCTTATTTAACATTTGCTGATGCTGTGAAAGTCAAAAAAACCCCCAGTAGTTAGAGAGTTGGTTATTCCATTTTCCATTGCAGCAAAGATTTGAATCTTACTTTTTCTGAAAGCATCTTTAAAGAATTCTTCAAGTTGTCTGGAGAATGCTGGCTTGCAGAATTAAGCAGCAGGTCTGCATGGCTTGATATGAGAGGTTGCAGATGATTGATGTTGCTGAGAACTTCTTTCGCCTTGGCTGTGTTTTCAGGTGAATAGTAAATACACTGGTATCCAGTACTGTAATAACAGAGAAAGGGTCACAAAACATTGAAGTCATTTCTGCTATTAATAGCAATGCTTAATGTTCTAAAAAATTTACCTAGTTTTGCAAACAATGATAGATACCTAAACTTCACTGATATTACTGAAATGCTCCTTGTTTAAGGCTAAAACCAACTCCTTGCTAGAACAGTAGAGGACAACAGACTGCCCACTTCCAAATGCTCCAAGCAGTACTGTTCAACTTAATCATCCCTGTGAGCGATGGATCTTAACACAAGAAAAACAGGGGTTTTATTTATTTATTGTAAAAAATGTAATTCTGGAGAAATTAAATGTTTGACCAAGTCACTTAAGAATCACAAAGGCCATAAGGCTCCTTATTTTCCCCATCACATTATTACCTACCACATTAAGTCTTTCAAAATGAGCAATTACTGTTTAATTTATCGGTGGCCCACACCGCATCAGCGGTGTCCAGGAATTGGTAATAACCAGAGCTATCCCAAATAAAAAGCATGTGTCTCATTTGCAAGAAAAGACACAGAAATAGGGTATGGGAGTTAATCGCTACAAACCCACACAAATGAACACTGCAAACTTTCTACTTTTAACTGTTTGCAAACTACTGCAATTCCTTTTGCATTCCTACCCCTTGGTTGTTTTTTTTTCTCCAACACTTCCTAATTATGCGATATCCTTTTCATAACATTACTCCAAAATACCATTTTAGACAGCTTACACACACCTGTATTCTTCGATGTAGTATACATCTCCCCACCTAAAACTCTTGTATCTAATCTGTCCATTTATAAAGCCCTTCTTCAGCCTTTTGGAGAAACTAGCCAAAACCTTCTGCAGTTTCAGGTTAACCTATAATGTTAATGAGGAAAAACTGTAATCAAGCAACTCCTAGAACATTACTAATGCCAGAGCAACATACATGTTAGTCCCCAGTTGGTTCTCTAAGACTATCCCTTCTTTTCTCTTGGGTCCTTTCAACATACATCCTTCAGACACTTCTGCCCCCTCCCTACCATTTTCATTTCCTTCTTAATTTCACATACTAGGACCTGAAATTTGTGCTATCCTTTGAACAATATGTACTGTTTTTCATTTCAGTCTTTCCCCAGATCTCTTCACTCCCCCATCAGAAATTAATTCAAAATTAAATTTAATTTGATAAAGGGCATATGCAATGCACATTCAAGAAGTCTGAATGAAGTCACTTCCTTACAACTTAGATGGCTGAAGTCTTCTGCCAAATAAGGATAGATGCAAGCAGTCTTAAAATTAAGCCTCTTGCTTAGATACTTTGCTAAGTTGCAGTCACAAATTCCAAAATACCCCAAAACACTTCTCCATCTTTCAATGATGTCTCTATTTTTAGATACAATTCTTTGTGGAGGTAGCCGGGATGAAGGGCATCTGAGTCAGCGAAGCTTTGCCATGATCAGTCATGCTACCAGCCACATCAAAATCACTATGCATCTCCAATTTGCAGTACACTACATGAATCACTGTACTGCTGAGTGCAGAGGCCAGAATTCAACAAAATGAATAGTACAAACTATCTCTCCTACTGATTTTGGAGGGAAACAATAAATAAATAAATCCCTGTCCCTCTGGGAAATGAGGAATTGGTCACAGGATTGCCTTCAAGGTACAAACACTTAGTGAAATGAGCTTCCAAAGTTAGAGCTCTCTCTAAATTCACCACAGCTCTCAAGCTGTCAGAGTCAGTAGACAGGGCAGGGACAAAGAGTAATATAGTCTATGTTAATTGTAGTGAAGATATAGTCTTAAAAGTATTGATGCCTCACAGCACTGAATAATCTTCTCTAATTCTCCTTCAGGCTTCCTCCTCCCATTATCAAACAGCCTTTTTACAGTTTGAATCTGGCTAACACTGTTATCAAGTGCACCGTACACACACTTCTTTCTGGGATTCATCCTCAGCCTTTAATTCCCAGATCATTTTCACTCATCTCCCACAGCTTTAAGCCTCACCAAATATTGCAGCAAAAAAGCTACAGTCAATGCTATAAGAAAAGAAAGAGGGAAGAGAGATACTAAACCTGTAGGTAGTTCTCATTCTAATAAAGGCAATCACAGATTTAAATAAAGGAAATAATAAACAGAGAATGACTTTTTCCTCAAAATGAAGTGTTCAATCAGGCCTCATTATTTGGCTAATTTTAACAGTTCCTGACCCCCAGAAAGCATGATATGATTCCAAATATTCAGTTTCTTTCAGAATTTGAGTGCAACTTCTCTCCCCCAAGAAAGTGCATTATTATTATTCACAAACAACATGTTTGGGAGTATCTGAAATTTCTAATTGTTGTGTCTCAACAGTGTTCCATCTAAGACTAGCCTAAGATTTTCCATGGCTTTGCCATTCATGAAAAGACTACCACTTCCAAATCATCGAAATCAGTTTCTTTATAAATAACTACTTTTAGAGCTTGATGCTACATACAGCTGTGGTATATAAGCACCACTACTTAAAAGAAGTAGCTACCAAAAGAACATGTAGAGAAACTTATCACAGGTGTCATAATGCAGAAACTAGATGAAGGGAATTACAAGTAAGAAACTTTTGCACTGGGCCAAAGGCCGCATGAGGAGGTCCAGTGTGAGATGCCAGCAGCACTATGAAAACCTACCTTTGATATGCAAAATGTATTATTAATCAGGTACCTTTTGAAAAATTATATCTTCTGGGTTAAGTTTCAAAGCTCTCACTAAGCATATTTAATCATTTCCACATATTGGCACCATCATTAACCATGTACATATGACTGTCAGTTGGTCATTTCATTTTGAAAACTGGTTTAATGACACGGTCATGTAATTTGAATAAAGATTACATTGACTAGATCTGCAATTTAAATTAACAAAGTTTTTTGCCTAAGAATAAATACTGCAATATGCTAAATGTCTAATTTTTAATGATACTCCTAGTAACTCCACTCCTGCTGTTAACTGAGTAATTTGTGTGGCTGAGTTAAATTATCACCATCTGGGACTGGGTTAAAATCTTTCAACAATGAACATTTGACCTTGCTTTTTTCAACAGTCAAAACCACAGACAATAACAGCAAAAATCCAGTTAAAGTATATGCAGCAAGAACCTGTACACCCAGATTACCTTCAGTTTACATACATTACTGAAGATACCAATTCAGTGGCTTATTTATGTATCACATGTGTTCTGTCTGAAGAAGGAAGTGAGGCTTAAAAATAAATTGCTACATTAAAACCCCTCAACCTCAGGACAATTTGCTGCTTCAGGAAATAAAACTGAACAATGTTATCAGTGCTGAGATTTTGATGTTATCAGGGCTGGAGATTTCCCTTGCAAACATGGAAATTCTGACTTTGAATACTGAGGAAAATAAAATTATTAGTTCTGATCTAGCCTTACTCACTAAGTCCAAATCTCCATAAATCCTTATCTTGAAGCAATGGCTAAGGCTATATGCACAGCTTCTCTTGCTGCTCTTCTATTTCCTCTTCATTCCTAACTGACCCTTGGAATAACTACATCGATATGTTCAGCTGGTTATGTTGTTTTCAGCTGGTTATGTTATGAGTTTCAATCAAAAGAAAGGTCAAGATGCTCTTCATCAGCCCTCTGGAGACCTAAGTAGGACTGATGCCACAGGAGCATAAGTGAATCTTATAGTGAATCTTCCTAGGAAGACTAAATCCAGGCAAATTGAATGCCCAGGAAAGGCCTTCCACAGCTCTCCAAAACATATGATCCTTTCTAACCTTCACATACAAAGCTCCTCAATTCCTTCTTCCCTTCCTTTTCCAGTCCCTGTCCCTTTTCTTTTATTCCTGCTTAAGGAAATGCTTCAGGCAATTCTGTCCTGAGCGTTGAGTGCCTGGAAAATACTGATGAGATTTTTATATCTCAACAAATAGTATAATCCTTGGCAATTTCCCAGCAGAACTTCCAACAACACTGATTTATGGCCAACAAAGGAAAACGTTCATCTCCATGAAGTCTAATCTCTTTCTCACACACACATAGGAATACACACACACATACACACACACACAAAAACCCCAAACCCAAAACAATGGAAATTGAGCAAAGAATAACATCTCCCTGAATAGTGCAATGCATGGCAGGCTGTGGTTTCCCTTTGAGAATACAGGCTACAACTACATGAAATGCAATTGGTTACTATTTCAATGGCTCTTGGATTTTCTGTGGAACAGTACCACTTCAGGTTCCTCAGAGAATGGAAATGGGTTGAAGGAAGACCTCTGCATTGATAAAATTTCTGCTAACATGTATGTTTGTAAAGAAACACACCTCACACCTTGACCAAAAGCTACAAGTAGTCAAACAAAAGAGGGTTCTTTGGGGCAGTTTAAAACCAAATTAAATTATTATGGCTTTTAAAAAGAAAAAAAATCAACAGAAAATCCTTTTCAGTGCTATTCTAGTTTTACACCTGTGCTAATTTAAAGCAGGGTAATTTCTGAAGAACTTGCTAGAAATGGTCTACAAAACTGTAGTGAATTGCAGCACCTAATGCAGCTTGTGGGACATCCATTTTTCTTGATGGTGAGTACCAGGGTATTAAAAATCTTATAATCATCAGGCTATGTGTTTTGGCTACACCAGAGGCTATCAAATTAGATTTTAAACTAGAAAAAAAAGTCCTCGAAAATACCTTGAAAGTGATTTATGCACATTTTGAGCAGCAAGACATTATAGGTATATAATTTACTGTATACAGTATAATGTATACTGCCCTACATTCCTGCACAAATGAGCTCTAAAAATAATATGCTATACCATTATAGCAAATTGTGGTGATGATGATGATGAAAACTACAAGGCCTTCCATTTGCAGGAAAGAGAAGTAACCTATACCAGCAGGCCAACAGAAGACTGAATCTGAGCAACTGACTGACTTTCTCTTTTAGCTAGAAATAAGAAAGGAAAAGATAAAAAGAATAAACCAATATAACATCATGAAAAAAGACCTTAAATGAATCTGTACTGTTTTATATGCAGACAATTCACATTGTGCACGATTTCACATACTGTGATCAAACTTCAATGATTTGGATTTAAATGTGATTATGCCAAAAACAAGATTAAAAATAATAAATAAATAAAAATCCTTTGCTCTTACTGGTCTTGTGAAGTTCACCACTAGCTACTAAAGGGACAGACATATTAGAGCCATGACTTACAGACAGGCCTGACATTTGCAGTAGAAAAGCCTTTTATCTATGTTTTTGTTGCAAATCAAAACCAATACAGATTGTCAATGGGTAATAAAATAATGGACCTGCCTTCAGATTGCATACCATTAAGTCATGTTTTTCACCTTCCCTCTATTATTTGAGATCACATTTTTAGAAATCTATTTTTTTTATTTTTTTTTTAATATGACTTGCTTAGTGGTAACAAATGAGAGCACTGCAAAAATACTGCATTTTTAAATAAATAATATTATGTAATACCTTCCCCTCTCTTCCATCTGCACAAAATATATATGTGATGAAAAATGTCTATAGACAGCCCTATTTTCAGATACACATTTTCCACATTTCTCTGTTTGATAAACTTTCATGAAACATATGTTTCAATCTTGTTCTGGTTTGGCAATTGCAAATGCAATTATGCTCTTGCAAAATGGGATATAACCTTGCTACCAGCTGACAGTTACTCTTGTTTGTTAATTCCACAGGCACAGGTTTGAGCAAGGAATATTTTGTGATATGGTGACACTGTTGAATATTTTAATAACCCATTCTAATAATCAGCCTGAAGGACAAAAGCATGCAAGGCATTCTGTCATGTGCTAATAGTATCTTGAAAGCTACCACGATTGGCTTGAGAAATAATCTCTTCCCACATCTTCCTCTGCGTATTCAGCTCAGTTCACCTAGAGGAAACGGCTGCTAAATCTGTATTTTATTTCTGTTCATTTTATATTCTGACTGGTATCTCAAGGTTGCCACTTCTTCCTTCAATCAGATCCTCAGAAAAGCTGCTCCCATTGTAAACCAGAAAATTTAAATTGTAAAACCTGCCCCTGGAAATGCTCTTTGTCCTCAAACTATCCTCATGCAGTTAAACAGGTGCCTACAAAATAAAGTTGTCATTGCCACAGTGAAAGAAATTCTCCATGGTAAGAATAAGAATGGTCGCTTCTTGTATATACTTACAGTAGGCCAATTCTTCAATATTCAAATAAGTGAGATCATATTCAGAGCTTACTTCCTCCTGTCTTTTGACTCACACAAGATCTTCTAGTTGAGTTTGCTCTGTGCAGCTCTCAAAGATAGAGGGGGTTTGGAGGTTTTCCTCCTTTCTACTTCATGGGAATTCATATGCTAAGTGTCCATTTCTTCAAGTCTGGTAAGTGATTCGCTAAAATTGCAGTCCCCTGTTTTCAATACTCAAAATTAAGCTTGTTAGTCTGACAGAGACTCTTTTTTTTAGGAAGAGTCTGAGAGGATACTAACAGTCACCCTAGTTATATCATCCTAAATATAAATTTTTGCTCTTCTGTGGGAACAAGGAAACATGAAAACTGCATCGTCAGAGTAGAAGTCCAGTACTCTGTCCTTGAAAGTCATAAAAATATAAATGCTTCTGAGGGATGCAAATAAGTCTAAGCAGCAAGGCAAATATAAAGTGATGTGTAGGCACTTTGAAATAGGTATGAAATGCTTTGATAAATCTACACAAAGCCTGTGCTTTTGATCACAATCTATCAACTTAGAGGTCTACATGATTGAGTCAGTAAAAGAAGAGTGAATGAAAATGAGAAGAGGCTGTGCAGCATTGAGTATCCTTTGCCATCCTAGCCTTTTGACATAGAACATTGAATAGGATCCAAAGAAACGAGTCTAGCCCATCATCTTCTAGTCTCCTGTTATGGGCATCTAAGAAACAAGAGCACTGTTTACCCATTCCTATGAGATACTGCAGTATGTTCTCCAAGGAAGAACTCAAGAAAGACTAGGTCCCTTCCCCATAAAGCATTTTCCTTTTCTTCAAGGAACAGAAATCTCAGTTAATGATTTCAAGTGTGCCTCACAGCTATCTTCCATTTTGGGAAATCACATTCTGTCAATATGGATATGCTGCAGGACTGCGCAAGTGAGAAATGGTTCATTTTCTGAAAGCAAAGCACTGTGAAGTTCTCTATATCACTTATGACATTATTTTCTTCTTACAAAATCTAATAAAAGCCCACTAAATACAATTGCAACTATATTAGATAGTTAAAAAGCAGCTATTTTAAGAAATGCCTTTGGACATTTTCTTTATCATGTACTTCATACCCCTCCATATCATGGGGATAAGGCTGCCTATCCAGTTGCTGATAGTAGAATATGCACCTATTGTTAACACTAAGTCTACTCATTGGACTTGTGTGACCAGTGATATTCAATTTTCACTAGCAAGCTTTTTCATCAGAGGTGGTAAGGGAAATGAAAGACTTTGGAAGACTTAATAAGGTTTCTATGCAATGCAAAGAGGAAAAATAATAATTCAGTTTTCAAAGCAAATACATCTGCTGGTTTCAGTTTGGTTTTAGTATTGATGCCAATTTCTAGTCAACCTAGATGTCAGCAATAGATTTTTATAATTTCTGCTCATTCCTTATGATACTGTAACTATGAAACTTTTCTTAGCATTGAAAACAATGGAATTCATTTTCTAAGGAGCATCCCGATGCTTAGATTAGCATATATGCAGTATCTTCCTGCATTCCCTTTTGAATGTTGTGCCACTGACTGCATGTGGTTGGCACAGTTAGTTAAAGTATTGAACACTCACAACTATGGATACTGCCAGTGACAGCTGTGGCTGACTGAAATTTCTTAACAGCCATAGCAACAAAAACAAGTACATCCAATTCTTGGTTAGCAAAATATGCAACTAACAGTATTGTACATGTTGAGCAGTTATCAAAGCATTTGAGTACTGCAATAAACTGAAACCTTAGTTGGGGCCTTATCTTTGCTTAGTCTCATTTCATCTTTCTGAAAAACAAGAGGAGTTCCTTATTTACTTCACAGATATGCTAAAAAATACCTTTTGCTCACATATACCCAGGGCTGCCAGAAATGAAGTTACTGTTTATTGAAAAATTGTCTCTAGCCGCTTTCCACTTAGCACAAGAATTACCAAAAGGCTATCTCATTTTGCATAGCATGTTTTCAAGCACTGACATTTCTCAAGTTCCCAGAATTTAGGAAGAAAATGTCACAATTTTGAGTTTGCGTTCAAAAATGGGTCTCAACACTAAAAGTAAACTCTGCTTCAATTTTGCTGCCCAATAAAGCAGGGAAGATAAAGGAAATAGGTTATGAATGTATCCTTGTTCAGTCCTACTAGGTTTTAATCTTCCATGCATTCAGCAGTGTAAACCATTTTGTTACTCATTGAGCTCATAACATTTTAATGCAACTTTAATGATATTTTCCTAGCTACTTATAAAATTACTTACTTTCGTCTTTCTGCCTCAAATTTACTCAGCAGTTTTCGGAGACCACCATTCTTAAATCCTTGGAAATGCGCCGCTGGTGCTCCCACCGTGATGACATCATACAGAGCATCTGGAACAGCAACAGACAAGCACAGATTTGCATGGACCTATCCCCATGGTATGGCAACACTATATCTACTCTATGATATCTATATTAGTTCCAACGAATAATTGAGAATCTGTGTCTCAAGGAGGCCCAAAGGCTAATTAATCTTTCCATATAGCCACCTGCACACCTTAGAAAGTTTATCTGATTTACTGCTACGTCTAAATTATATGCCACAGCATAGAACAATATTCTAGCTCTGCAGTTTACAAAGCTGCCAAGTAAATTGGCCCTTTGTGTATTTCACTTTATTACCCCTTCCATTATTTAACTTGCAATCATGTTGAGATGCACAGATTCATGCATTTTAGAGTCAAAAGAGACCATTATGATGGAACTGAAGAGTCTGACTGCTTGAATTACCGCTAATGATTCCGGCATCAAGTTTGTATTTTCTGGCTGAGTAAAGGCATCTTTAAAAACAAACAAACAAACACAATCTGATTCTGATTTAAAGACTTCAAGTGACAATGAATTTGCTACATTCCAAGAGAAGCTGCTCCAAAGATTAATCAATCAATCAATCAAATCTCCACTTATTTTCTGTTTTGAATTTGTTTAGCTTCCATTTGCAGATATAATTACCTGTTTAATGCTAAATTGAAGAACCCTGCTCTATGACATGTATTCCCTTTTTATATATGCTTATAAACACAGAGAATGTCAGTCGTTTTCAGCTGAAAAGCTAACAGAACGGAAAATATACCATACTATTGAAATTCCTGATAGGACGACAAACTGTTATTATTCTCTGTATGTACCTGATATCTTGTGACATACGGGATGAACTTTTTCTGTATGGTTACAGAACTGGAGATGGAGATCATCTTAAAAACAGCCTTTCATTTTGTGCCTGTGATTGATTGTCAGTGCAGAGATGAAGATTTAATTACACCCCAAGCCACAATAATTATTCCTTCAAGGTTTAAATTTACATTTGCAGAATTTATGTTTGCAGTAAGCAGTAACTGTTTTGTGCCCAAGTTTATTGAAGTTATAAAATACAGGTCAGAATGCCTCATTCTTGCAATGTATTTCTAAAGGAAGTGTTAGAGGAATTTTTTCTGTGAACTATTTTATTCATTAAGGAAGCTTTCCATTTAAATTAAAATCTAATCCTTTCCTAAAATAGGACTTGCATTTTGATGATAAATATCCCTAGAAGCAAGAACACTGTACAAATGATTCACAGTTAATGAACTATGTTTTATTTCCAGAGCTGAATGTCAAAGCATATTCACTCAAATTGATTTGCACTCTAATTGGTGACTCTTCAATTTCCACTTAAAAGGAGAAATGACATAATTTCATTAGCCTAAGGTGAGCATCAAGATTATTCAATAGCCCATTCTTTCAGGTCTTAATAGAGATTAGTCCATACTACGTTATCTTGGGCTATTAGAGCTCTATCAGTACTTGACAATAAGTAGTTCTATTCCTTAAGAAAAAAAAAGAAAGGTGGCTTGAAACCAAAATAAGATATGAACCCATCAGGGTAACTGAATGATGGCTTCTGAATATGTTTACAAATTAACTCAAGAAAATACTTTAAAGAGTAAACCCTGGTGCTTTTGCTGCCTCTGTTTTAAAAAGAAATAGTGACCCTGCTTATAGCTAACTTTATGGAGGATTTGCCCACAAGGAAGGTTTAATTCAGCCTATGGTGTCTTCTCATCATAGTCAAGGATGTTTGAGACACAAACACACCCAGAACAGCTGAGCATCTGAGCATGCATGCAAGCAAACATGGGATAGTGGCTAAGAAGAAGAAAATGTCTATGACCCTAGTGACAGTCACAGGACAGTCTCATTCCCACTTTCCAGAGGATAGTATGCTATAAAGTGCTGCAAGGAATGCCTTTTGATGTGGTCCATTTTCACATCAATAAAGCTTCTTGTAAAGCACATGCGGTGTCAGAATGAGTGCACTGGTACAGGAATACTCCACTAACTCACAACCATTGTCCACTTCAAGAACAGATGACTGCTGACAATACAGTGGAGACAGACCTTAAAATGCAGCAGAGAGTTATAGTAACTGTACTACACTGTCAGCATGCTTATCTCAAAATATTAATTAATAGGTGTTAGAACCCTCAACCCTTCTTCAAATACCTACTTCAGAAACTGAAGGAAGAAAATGCAGAAGATTGGAATGCAAGGAAACAGAGCTTTGAGTTAATCATCATTCCATACCAATTATTGTGACTCAAAAATATCACTCATCTCCTACTGGTACAAGTGAAACACTAACACCAATTACACACCTGCCCAAAACCAACAATCACTTCATCATGCAGAAATAGAAACTACCTGCCCATCACTCCTTCACAAATAAAACAGCTTTTGCAATATAGTGATATCCACAGTGACAGGATACAAGTTCCATAAACCTAGGCTCTATCAGACCAATTTAAAGAGCTCAGGGATTTTTATGTCAAGCACAGCTCAATATTGAACAGAAGCAACGTGCTTGCTTTCATAGAGACAGTGTCTCCCACGGGCCATAAGCAAAATAAAAATTTCTTTAGTCCACCAAATTTGTTTAACACAAACACACTTAATGTATGAACAGTGACTAAAGCAAAGCTGTGGAAGTACATACATTTGTAGTATGATAAACAAAGCAAAATGTGGTTTTTATCAAATAGATACGGATTTGGTTATCCCATAATGAAAGAGTATTTTTCTCAAAGCTGTTCCTACTGTAAGTTTAAACACATAGGTATTTTCTATTCCATGTCAGTCGCCAATAACAACCCAAATCAAAGTTTGGTAAAAGTAAGCCTATAATTAAACATGAAAAGCACATATCATGTGCATGGTCAGTGTGATTAGAACCTAGTTTGCATTCCCAAAATTAAGACACCTGACAAGGAAGGGTTAATGACAGTTTTATTGCTCATCAGCTGTTTAATCACCACCTCTGTGAATGTTTACAGAACTAAACAGATGGGGTGGTAGCTATGTAACAGACAGAGAAATAAGTTATCCAACCAAAGGCAAATATAATAAAAATCAATTACTTTTTGTTGGATCCATACTATAGTGCTAGCAAAATATCCTAAACATATTGAAGAACCCATTTTGTAAGCAGAAATAAAAAAAACTCCTTGTAGCTAAGGTGTCAGTCCCAAAAATACAGGCAAGCAGAAATACCCTGATTTTAACTCAAGTTTTCTTCTCTATTAATGTTTTACGATCTCTAAACTTGAGTGCAACAAGACCAATTTTATCTAATTCTGACGTCAGCAAACCAAACATTAGCTAAAGAAAAAAGGGAGTGTTTTATAACTTCTAGTTCTAAATTTAGAAAATGATTTTAACATTTAATCCTTTCTGTACCCTTTTCAATTATGGATTGACCATATGCCACAAGCAAAATGATTTTGGAGGAGAAAGGAGAAAATTCATTGAAGACAAAAGAAAACAAAACTCCAGCAGTGCAAAAGTTGAGGGTGATTAAGTAGCATATTTCATTCCAGTTTTTTTATGTAGTAAATAAACATACAATGTCCTGTGGCCAGAGGTTTTTCTGAAATGATGTAAAATTACAGTTCTGGCCATGTGTAGTCATTACAAATCTAAAAATGCTTTTGAGTGAATTAACTTCAAAACAGTAGCAACATAAAAATTCATGCTATCATATTCTGTCACAATAACTCCCCATCTTGTTAAAATGTTTGGAGGAACCATTGTTTAGTAGAAGAAATAACAAAATACTGAAACAATACGGTACCTAACATATACTCAGGAGTTCCCATGTTGTAAATTGGAACCGAATGAACATCAGCAGTACACAACCTAGTACTCCCACAATCATTGTTTCTACTGATCATTTTACAATCTGCTTAGATGAAGAGTGCATTTACAAGGCAAAACTTTACAGTGTAATTTACATGTTTCTACAGTGACAGCAAATTTAATTATCTCAATTTATCAATAAATTATTCACTGTACTATGATTTGCTTATATATAATCTTTTATCTGTAAAGGATGCTGCTAAAATTATATGCAAGCAGCAGCAGAATTCTGTATTAAACAGAATCACAGATGACATTACAGAAAATTATCAACCTCTCCATAAGGTATCAGATATTCATGGTATTTTCAGCATAATCAGAGAGATATTTTCACTTAATGCTAAGCAAATGCTTACGTGGCACAGGTTAGCACTGAATAAGCTGATTTAGGCACAGGCAGCACATGGCTCATTAAGGCTTCCTGAGAAATAGGATATATTTGGAGAAGGCTGAGGTTCTCAATGACAACTTTGCCTCAGGCTTCACCGGCAAGTACTCTATTCACAACGCTCAAGTCTTGGAAGACAGATACAGGTACTGTGAGAATGGAGAACTTAGGCCCATTGTAACAGAGGATCAGACTTGAGATCATCTTAGGAACCTGAATGTGCACAAGTGCACAGGACCTGATGAAATCCATCCACGAGTCTCAAAGAAGCTGGCAGATGAAATTGCTAAGCAACTGTCCATCATATTTGAACAATCATGGCAGTCAGGTGAAATTCCTGATGACTGGAAGAAGAGTAATGTAACCCCCATTTTCAAGACTGGGAAAATAGAACATCCAGGGAAATACAGATCAGTCAGTCTCATCTCTGTGCCTGACAGGATCATGGAGCACATTCTCCTGAAAACTGTGCTAGGGCACATCGAAACGACAAGGTAGTTTGTGAGAGCCAACACAGCTTCACTAAAGGGAAATCATGCCTGACAAATTTGGTGGCCTTCTACAATGGGACTACAGAACTGTAGTCCACCCAGACTCGTGCAAAGTGTTGACACTGTCCCATGCAACATCCTTGTCCCTAAACTGAAGAGACATCAGTTTGATAGATGACTCAGTGGATAAAGAACTGGCTGGATGGCCACACAGAAAGTTGCAGTGAATGGCTCAATGTCCAATGGGAGACCAATAATGAGTGATGTCCCTCAGGGGTCAGTGTTGGGACTGATCTTGTTCATGGACAGTAGGATTGAGTGCACCCTCAGCAACTCTGCTGATGACACCAAGATGTGTGGTTCAGTTGATATGCTGGAGGGAAGGAATGCCATCCAGAGGTACCTGGACATGCCTGAGAGGTGGGTCTATGCCAACATCATGAAGTACAGCAAGAACAAGCGCAAGGTCCTGCACCTGGGTTGAGGCAATTCCGACACAGCCACAATGGGCAGAGAAGCAATTCAGAGCAGCCCTGTGCAGAAGGACTTGGGGGTGTTTGTTAATGAGAAACTGAACATGAGCCAGCTTCAGTGTGTGCTTGCAGCCCAGAAAGCCAACGGTATCCTGGGCTGCATCAAAAGGAGCGTGACC
>JBAFWW010028780.1:0-39030 GCA_036873685.1 Agapornis canus
CAACTTTCTCAGCCTGTCTTCATACAGGAGGTGCTCCAGTCCCCTGATCATCCTCATGGCCCTCCTCTGGACTTTTGACTGTGGATTGAATTTGCCTGATGTTCTCAGGTTACATCGTGCTTTCCACTTTAATGGAAAAATTGTTACTAGGTGATCTTAAGACTCCTTGATAATTAACTGTATACTGTCCGTCAGTATACAGTCAATATACAGTGACTCAGATGCCCAAGTCAGTCCTTGTAAGTTTTCAGTTACTCTGACACCTAGGCTGCTGCTATTTATTTTTTTGATGACTACAATTATAGAAGATAAGGCTCTGTTTTCCATAAGGTAGATCAAAAAGCTAGTGAGGAGGGCTTTTTTTGATAATCACATACAATACCCATATGAATATATGTAATAACACTAAAATCATTGTTTGGGGTTTTTTTTTCCTAGTGCTTGCAAACTGTGTTTTAGGTATGCAGTTGATAAATATTTTTAATAATAAAATTACATTTGGTTTCCACTGTTTTAGAGTTCTTCTAAAAATCTTGTATGTAACACTGCAATACTGTATCTTTCTGTTTTCCTCTATGTAGCAGGGGGCACTTAATGAAAACATTGTAATCCCAGTGGAAAATCACTGAAAAGTCCTTGTAGATATAAAACTGCTTAGTCTTTCTTGTGAAATATGTAATATTATGCTCGTGTAATGTAAGGAAATGGTGTAGCTTTTCCACCTATACATGTTATGGCCTTTTTCTGCTTGCTTTCAAAACAAGCTAGATCTTCAATTCGTTTAAAAATACGAATATGACGTTTTTATTTCAGGTTAGTTTCCTCTTCCTATATCTTGTACTGGTTTTTCTGCCTAAAGAGGCAAGAAGGCAAAAATTATTATTAAGGTGTAAGTATAGCATTTCTGTAATTTATTCTGTGGAGACTGAATATCCACTCTGCAGCTTTCCTCCATTCAGGAATGAGCTGACACGAGAAAATAGCAGAGGGCTTTGGCTTACAGTTAATTCACACCAGCAGACAGTTGAGAGATCAAATTTGGTAAAGTTTTGTCTTGCACCTCACAGAGCTCTAAGAGCTTTTACAGGTGTTATCTTAAATCTAATTCAGGGTTTTCTTATATGCCTGTCCCCTGTTTCAGACCTGTGGAGAAGTGAACTCCCATGAGTTTTCTGAAGGTGTGTGAGATTCTCTCCAGCAGTGTAAAGAGCACTAATGAAAATCAGTAAATGTAAAGGATTACAGCTGTCTCTTTTAGCTGTATTTGCCTATCTGTTTTATGGAGGTTTTGAACCCATTCCAGTATCTTGATTTACCACAGGCAAGTACTTACTTGAAGGATTTGCTGCCATTTCTTTACGGCTTTTCAACCTGGATGGCCTTAGCATCATACTGTGATCTTCCATATCAGGCAAGAAATCTTTCCAATTGAATAAGTGTGTGCAGTAGATCAGTGTGTTGTAGTTGGATCTCTGTCTTCATTGACTGTACTGAAAACAAGAGTGTTAAGAGAACTGTATGGTGTACTTCAGCAGTTCTCAGATTGCTGTAGAAAACAAGTCCCTAAATAGTTGCATCAGACAAGAATTTGATGTCTTCAGTTCTGTTGCTTCTGTACTGTTAGGTAAATTTATAGAATAATCTTACAGTTCATAATTAATTACTGATTAAATGAATTAAATGAAGGGTGAATATTTTGGACTATCCTCCTTCCTGAGTGGTGGTGCATATTTATTAATTAATTTTAACCTCAGAAGTTATTTGTGTAGATCAAGTTTCCACAAAAGGCTGCCTTCCTGCTTTAGTAAAATACTGTAGATCTTGGGCCTCATTTTTCATCTCACCAATATGTGGTGATTTCAGTTGCCTCTGTCCTGCCAGGCTGAAAAATTACTTTTCGTAGTTCATCCTAAACTTTTTAATTTTCTCACTAAAGAGAGCTATTTACTTACTGGAAGCATTCCCTTAAATTCCATCTTTCGCAGAGCCTACTGTCGTATGTGCCTTTATACAGAATATTCAGGTTCTGGAGGGTAATTCTCTGTATGATTTGTTTATTTTCCCAACCTTTTTTGTTGGAGGAAGGATTTAGAGACGAGCATTGTGAAAAGCATTTATCCTGGTAAACTACTACTAGTTCTTTTTCTTTAGCAACTCTGTCCTCTGAGAAACTACATAGTTTTTCAGACCTTAGCTTGGGGTATTCATGTTGGAATATAGACAGATGATGACAACTTAAATATTCCTATGAAAGTTACTGGCCCTTAGCTGAAATGTAATAACTGACACTTAAAGGTGATTAAGGAACTGCATTTTACTTTTTAATAAACTGAAAGCAGGCAAATCTCAGTTGAGAGAAGGTAATTTATACTAAGTGGGCATAAAGCAATGGTTTTCAATTATTTGTCTGTATCATTAAGCATAACAGAATATGTTTCAGTCTTCACTTGAGCATTTCTTCAGACTATGGAATACCATTACAAATGATTGCCAGCTGTACCAATCAGATTAAGGACACATTCTTCTTGGAGCTTCTAGTTATTGAAACAAGTTGCGACAGTTAAAGCAGGCTACTTAGAGCATTGCACTGTTCTTCTTCCCACCCCCTTGTTATTAAATGTAATTGCATATAATGGTAATCCATTATTTGGAGACTGCATATGGGGTCCTTAGGTTGTTTATTTTGAGTGGGACTGTATTAGAGGTGCAGCCTCACCAGTGCTGAGTACAGGGAGGCAGTCACTTTCCTGGCCTTGCTGGCCACACTGTTTCTGTTACAGACCAGGATGCTGTTGGTCTTCTTGGCTGCCTAGGCACAAGATGGCTCATTTTCAGTTGCCATCAATCAGCACTCCCACGTCCTTTTCCACTAAGCAGCTTTCCAGCCACTCTTCCCCAAGCCTGTAGCATTGCATGGGGTTGTTACGACCCAAGTGCAGGACCCAGCACTTTGTCTTGCTGTACCTCACACCATTGACCTTGGCTGAGCGACCTTTTGCCATGTTTTTTACTTTCTAGTTCCACTTTGTGCAGTTGGTCATTCACAAGTGAAATCACGCAGGCATTTTTTTACTAGATCTACACTTGTGTGTGACTCTGGGGATTTGTATGGCAAATTTTGTCATGAGTGTGTGCACAGTGCATTCTGTTTCACCTAATGTCACTCAGTGCTAAACCCTGTTTACATTTTGGTAGTGGTTTCTTGTCCTAAGAGCAAGCATTAGATAATTTCTCATAATATCACTTAGTGTTTTATTTCTAAAGGTTTCGTTGGCAGAATTTTCTGATTGCATCCAAGAAGTCCAGCAATACAGCAAATGCTTCCCTATGGCCCCCCATATGGAACTGTATGGTTTTGTTTATGAGTACACTAAGTGCACAGAAACTAAGTACTGATTTATTTTTTATTTCCCAAGTCTGTGGATGTCTTCATTCAATCTGAGATTCTGAAAAGCTGGATGAATATTTTATCAATTAAAAAACAACAACAACAACAAAATGTTTGGAGACAGAAGGGCTGACAGTTGTATGGGGGAGAGGCGATGGAGATGGACCCTTAATTTTGTGGCTTTTTCTGAAAACTGGCACAATTACTCCTCATGGTAACATTATTCCTTATGGTACATAACTCCTTACAGGGGTTATGGTTAACTGATTTCATGCTGTTAAATTTGCTTTGTGGAAAACATTTTTACTTTTAGTTTGTGGCTTTCTTCTTGCTGAATTGAGAAAACTCTGTGTTCTGCAGCTGTATGTTACTTATATGTCAGATCTCCCTTCTTTTCTTTTAGAAACTCTTGAAAAGAAACCTTGAAATATTTGTAGTTTGATATACTATTTGGTTTGAATAAGCTTTTACTGACAGAAGGAATGTGGTATGAATGGCTTAACTATTTCTAAGGAACTTTTGAAATTCAGTATTTTTTTCTGTATTGGCAATATAGTGACAACTTGCAGGAGAGTATGAGATTGCTTCAAGCACAAACCTCACAAGAAGAGTTGTGTATTTATATTAATATGTGGCACAGGGAATGAGTGTAAGTATGAATAACCTGTGCAATACCCTTAAGGGGAATAGATAAGCTAGCAAAATGTCTGTGGGATAATCATGCCCCAGGCTTACATTATCCTATCTTTATGGAAATATAATTGTGAATGTGGTCTATTTAGAAAACAAAAGAATGCTTTGCTTTCAGAGCTGAAGAATAGCAATGAAGTACGGAAATGTGATTCCAAGTTAACTGTTGTGTTGATTTTAATGGTCTCAGATTTAAGTATGTAATTCTTTTCCTTGTCCATCTATTTTCATTTCATGATTCTTTTTTTTTCTTGAAGAATCTACAAATTTTCTGTCATTTGGTATCTAATGTTTATTGTTTCACTTAAAGCTCAGGATGTATATTGTTTTAACATAATGATTTAAAAATTGGCTGTTTCTGAAGCTCATCAGCTGTTGTCATAACTTATATTTTTAACAGCGGAAAAAGTGAGCTAAATCTAATTCATAGAATCACCGAATGGTTTGGGTTGGAAGGAACTTTTAAGACGTTCTAGTTCTAACCCCTCTGTCATGAACAGGGACACCTGCTAGATCAAGCTGCTCAAGGCCCTGTCCAACCTGGCCTTAAGCACTTCCAGAGATGAGACATGCACAGCTTCTCTGGGCACCCTGTTCCAGTGCCTTATCACCCTCACAGTGAAGATTTTTTCCTCAATACCTAATGTAAATCTACCCTTTCTCAGTTTAAAGCCATTCCCTTGTAAAGAGTCCTTCTCCATATTTCTTGCAGGCCCCCTTCAGGGACTGGAAGGCTGCTCTAAGGTGCCCCCTGAGCCTTCTCTTCTCCAGGCTGAACAAGCCCAACCCCCTCAGCCTGACTCCATAGGAGAGGTTCTTCAGCCCATCATCTTTGTGGCCCTCCTCTGGACTTGCTCCAACAAGTCTATGTCCTGGCCAAGAAAATGTAACATTATTTGGCCTCTGATGTTTGGTTATTGAAAGTCACCATAAGAGATAATTATTTCTCATGCTAAAGAAAACTGCCTAGGGAAGGCTTATCTTGACACTTTTATTTTGAGAATGCAAAAACAACAGGTATTATGGTGTAGCTCCATGCCACCTAGTTTTACATACTATACCTAAAAATATACTTACCTGTGGCTGATGTGTGCTCAGTAGAGACAGACATACCCTCATAAGAATCAGTTCCTTTTTCTACATATAAATGAAAAATACTGTTTGTGTATGCTTGGTTGGGGAGGGGGGTGTTGGGGGGAGTGTTGTTTGGGATTTTTTTAGAGGGTTTATGATATTATAGCAAGTTTGTTTTAATGAATTGTCAGAAGTAGCTTGTAAATTTAATTTGTCATATAGCTGATTCCTTAGTTACAAAAGATATAATTGTAGGGTGCAGATACACTGCAAAATATCTAGGCAAGAGTTAACAGTAATAACTATATATCTAAATATACCAGTATATTAAAAGATTAAAAACCCCTCCCATTTATCATATGATTGCTACCTTACAGCATTTATTTAAAGGAACATTTTTGATTGATATATTTACAATTAGTTATGTGTATTTTTAGTCATCAGTGATAACTACTGCAGTGTCTTACGTGACATGTATGAGCATCCTAAAAGTATAGTTTTCTAAAATGTAATGCTACCCTCAGTCCCTTACCAGACAGTTGATATTAAGTATCTGAGAGTAGTAAGGGGTCAACTCTCTGCAGGTCTAGCAGTATAACCTTGGGTCCCGCACTTGTCCTTCTCACCCATAATTTAACTCATAAATTGGTATGGCCATAGGCTCAGTTTAATATACATATGTTGTGTGCTGTGACAAAAACCTGTGAGCATCCACAGGCTCACAAAGACTACTCTCTGAGAAGATTACTCTGTGAGTGAAACTGGTATTTTAAGTAACAAGCATAATTCGCAAAGAAAGTTGATCAAGGTTAAGTGTGCTGAATGGTTCTGTAACAGGCACTTCAAAAATGGTTTTGTCAGTAAGTCGGTACTTGGTTAAGTTCCTTAAAAAATCTGCATTAGTGGTAATTTCTATTTTACTTGGAATTTTCACACCTTATTTGGAAGCAGTTTTTGAAAATATGCCCTAAAGCCATTCCAAGAACATATAACTTAAAAAATTGTTCTTTTATTAAATGAAAACGCCACTATTCACAAAATACTGTGTTCACTGTTAGTTATTAGAGTGTTCTAAGAGTCTATTTAGGTAAAGTAAAAAATTAAGGGAAGATAAAGTAAAAAATTAAGGCAATGCTGTAGACAATTCAGTCAGTGATTTTTTTTTTTCCATATAACTATGGCTATGTAATAAATTGCAATTTAAATATTTAAGTTTAGCTTTTCATAGGAAACATGAACTTTTCAGTATGTTTGTGGTATAGTTGGGGCTTCTGTTGGGTTTCTTGTTTTTTGATAGACTGTAAGATTTTTCCAGAAGTATTTTTGATTGACAGGAGCGCAGGTAAGTAAAAGCTGCAAAAAAAACCCCAAAGATTAAAGTACTGAAGGGGATCAACACTGAGTGATAAGGCAAAAGAAGTAAATTTTGAGAAAGAAACGTAACTGGGAAAACAAGAGGTTGCTTGGTTTGTGAACAACAGGAGACAGCTGTTGCCAGCATGCTGGGCAACACAAAGAGGCATTAAATCTGTACTGGGAAATGGGAGTTGAAATGCACATGAAAGAAAAGTTCATTTTGCAAGGAAGCAAGTGCTCTTTGTACGGGGTCCAGCAAATTTTCCATGCATTTGAATATGTGGCTGAAGTTAAAACTACAGCTTAAACTGAAACAGTGGTTTGTCACTACTGAAATGGAAAATGCCTTCTTTCTTTGTCCTCTGTGTCTTTGTCCCATGGTCCCTGGCCCCACGCTACTGTTTTATGCCTTCTTGTGCACACTCTGGTGCTCATCCCCTAATGGCTCACAGAGAGCCATAACTGAAAAGGCTTAGCAGAAAGGCCCGGTGAATAGAGGAGGCTTTTCTGTTCACAAGCAGGAATAGACAGATGTAACTAGTTTGTAGGTGGCAAACTTGGAGCTGCTCAGCTGTGACTTGCAGCTGTGTCCTGAATATGAGCAGAACATTGAGTAAAACATTTGTGTAATGTATAAGTTCTGTCCTGCTTTTTGCTGTCAGCCACTCATTCAGTATTCTTGGAAGAGATACAAAAGTATTCACTTCAAGGACTGCATTTAAAAAAACCCAACTAATTTCTAAATGGTTATTTTGAATGCACCGAAAGAAGTCTTGCAATTGAAATTCAATGAGAAAGCTTTTAATGACATTTACTCTGCTCTAATATTGTTAATTTTGAGAGTAAATTGGTTGTTGAAGTATTTTAACAGAGCTTTATTCTGCAGCTATGAAATCCATTGATTTTTCTTTTTTTAATGTAAAAGTATATTGGTAGTCACTTGGCTGGACTGAAGTTCACTAAGCTCAGCTGGCAAAGTATGGTGGTGGTACAGGCTGTTTCAAATATATGGGTCCAAAATAAAAGCACTGAGTGTGTGTAAATTCCCATTTTCCATTTGTTCAGTTCTTGTCTGTCTTAGGTAATGGAATGAAAATACCAAAAGTCACAGCAGCTTTCTGTGGCAAAATTTTGAAGAGAAGCTGAAATTCTCAGTGACTTCTGCTTCCCTGTTCACAATCTTTCTTTAAATACCAAAAGAAGGCTGACATCCTCTACCCTCTCTCTTGTGTCATTCCAGCCTGTTACTGCAATAGTTTATTTGTGCTTTTCATTGTTTGCTTTGTAAACTTTCCCTATGGATCGACCAGTTTTTGTTACCTTTTGTTGTTGTGCTTAGTGCCATCATTTCATCTCAGTGTATGCAGCCCTAGAGTAGGCATTGTGCAAGTACTAGAAAACTCAGTCCTGGATCCTGGAATGTTAGATAAATAATGAATAGTAAGCTCTGAAGGATGGAGATAATAAAATATATACATTTTTGGAGTAGTGTACTGATATAAAACCTCTACTGGTAATAGAAGGAGAATGAAAATGCAATGAGAGATTTGTGGCTGCCTTTGCTTTGTAAAATGTAATGTAGATCTTACATGGATAAGGAAGTAGGAAATGGGATAATTTAGAATGAGTGACAAGCAAGTGATAAATTGAAAGCAAACAGCAAGGAAGAATGGAAAAATAGAGTTGGTGGCAAGCTACATGACCTAATTGACTACAGAGTTATAATGAAGGAAGTAGAGACAGCTCAAGTTTTTACATTGAAAAAATGGAAGAAAAATAAAGGAAGTGAACATTTTAAGTTTTGTCTATGAAGGGTGGATGCTATTCCAGAAGAGGGATGGCAGCTTTGTTCATGGGATGGAGAGATTTTAATGTAAATTGGGATAAAGATGAACCCAGCAAACAAAATGCAATAGAAAGAAAGATGAGCAGTGGTGAACGGATTGAGGGTCAGTGACCAAGAACTGGCGGAGGAAAAGAAATTCATTTACTTGAAAACGAGGAACAATGTTTAATAAAGACACAGCTTGGCAAATTGTTATTTTGCAGAATGTTAGATCACATTAGGATGAAATGTGAATAGGTAATGCCCAAGAAACAAGTGACGATGGCAGCCCTCAAGAAGACGATCAGTAACTGGGAGGGGTGTCGCTGTGCAGAGGGAGGAATGAGGGAACAGTTGAAAGGTGTCTGTTGCTCCTTCATTCTTATTATGATTTGCTGCATTGCTCGCCTTCATTTCATTCCAAGACTCAAGAAATGTGATTTCACATTTCACTCTTGCTGATTGTAATAAAAATACTTGAATTGGAAAGGCATGCATCTGAAGCTTTTCAATTCTATGTGTAAAGACAACTGCACCAAAATAGGTACGTGTAAGACAAATTCTAGTTTTAATTTAATTTTACTGAATTCAAAGGATGAACATTAACATTGAGATTTAATGAAGATTTGCTGCTCTAGAAACTTACTGTGATATCCTTAGAGCTATTATGGGTGAGATGGGATGTGCTAAAGTAATTAATTTGTGTTTTCTTTTTGAGACTACCGAGTTTACAAAGAAAAGATCCATGTCTGTTTTGCTACAGTCTCTGTATGCATTGCTGTATTTTCAGTCATGCATACATGCCATGAAAGTTCATCAATGTATTCTTGAAGAGTGAGCTCTTTTAAATTAGAGTGAAGCTTTGGCAAAGAATTTTAAGGACACCTGCAATTGCATCTTTACTTTTTTGACAAATAATTTGGAACTGTTTTCAGCTATTCATGTTTCCTGCAGTATACTGAAAGAGCTGGAGGTACTTCGATCACTTCAGGCACCTAGCTTGCTTTCTAATATTTTGTTGCCAGTACAGCTTGTGTTGTCAGTGATGGGATATTACTTCATATACTAAGTTGAGGCTTTGCACTAGGGCTACTGGTATTGCAAATGGTGTGGGTTTTTTTTCAGTTAGACACAGAATCATAGAATCAAGTAGATTGGAAAAGGGTTTTTTAAGATCACCAAGTCCACCTGTTACCCCAGGACTGCCAAGACCACCACTAAACCGAGTCACTGAGGGCCTCATCTACATGGGTTTTGTACACTCCCAGGGATGGTGATTCCACCACTTCCCTGGGAAGCCTCTTCCAATGCCTTTAGGTAAAGAATTTTTTTCCTAATATCCAATGTAAACCTCCCCTGGCACAGCTTGAGGCTGTTGCCTCTTGTCTTATCAATTGTTACCTGGGAGAAGGGATCAGCCTTTCCTATTTTTTTTTTCCTTTTTGGGTAATCAATGTCTCTGAACCTTTTTATATGAAGGAATTGATAGTGCCACAAGCAGTAAAAGAGATACAGTGAGAAAATAAGTTTCATGGCAGGGCTCCATGGTTCTCAGCCTTTGGCTACAGTGAAGCTAAAAGATATAAGTCAATTAGGTGGTATTAAATTGTGTTGAAAATATGTTTTCTTATACAGCTATTGCAGACTTTCAGTAGTAGAGCTTAATCTCTTGTTCTGGAAATACAGCAATGACCACAGTAATATAAATAGAAGACCTTATTATGAGGAATGTGGTTGTCTGTAACTGTTACTTTTAAAACTGCATGTTTTCATGCTGATTCAGAAAGATATGTTTCTTGAGTGAGAGCTGACTTTTTACAACAGAAAGTTAGGCTGTAGATTTTCTTTCATGTCTCTTGAAGTGATATATTTTATTGCTGTGACTTGCTTACTCTTTGTTATATGTGTGCTGCGCTCTAAGACAGTTCCTGAGTACTGAAATTGTTGATGAACTTCTAATGAGTCATTCAATATTCTTGGTTTGTGTCCCTGTATGTTCCTATGTTGTGAATGAAAGGGAATTAAGTTATATACTCTATACGTTTTCCTAAAGAGAATTTCTCACAGCACATTCCCTCTAGACTTGGTGTCTGCTACAGTGCAGTGTTACAATATTAAGACAAATGAAATTATAACTGTTTCCCTGAGACACGATTTGACAATCATACTTAGGTTCACAAACTTCTTTTATTTTTTTCAGCCTATAATTTTATCTTCTATTTTTCTTTATTATCAACTCTAATGCTCCTCAAGTTGTTATTCTTTAATGTGTACCACACTTGAATGTTCCATCAGATGAATGTTTTTCCTTTCAGTATTTCTCAACCAATGTAAATATGTAGCTATTTTAATCTCTTGGTGATTTTTGTTGTTGTTTTTTTCCTCTGAATTCTATGTAATTTGTCAATACCTTTCTGGTATTGAAATGCCCAGGAGTGAATGCACTATTGCAAATATGTAATTAAGTCTCCCCTCATCATTCAGAGGTTATATTTATTGTTGCTTCACATAGCAAACTCATATTTAAATTCCTGTCCACTATACTTTGAGGCTTTTTTCATTATTACTGCATCACAGATTTTTATCCGCTGTTTCAGATCTGTGTTTTTAGCCTGCATATTGTCAGATGCTGTTCCTTGCATTTCCATTTCCCAATTTTTATATTTCATTCCACACACATTTCTAAACTCCCCAAAGCTGACGTTTCTCTTGCTCTGGCAGGTTATCAAGGTTATCTCGCTTCTTGAGTTTGTTGCCTCTATGACTTTGGAAAATAATTTTGCTTCAATATATGGGCTTTTGGGTTTTTTTCTGCAAATACTTAATACCTTCTGCTGCTGCCCTGGGGATTGAGTTTTGAGATTCTCTATCTTGTTTTTGTTAGCTTTCCTAAGGTAGAAAAATCCACTCTCATTATTGCTATTATTTTATTAAGTGGTCATTTTCATAGAATCAGCAGTTGCTATGCATGCGTGAATTCATTAATACATGTATATGTGTGTCTCTGTGTTGCGTGTATGTATGTACATGGTATAATGTATTTTCCTACTCATCCATTTAAAACAATGCTGTATACCTGCAGGAGGATGAAGAAGAAACGTATGAGCAAACTCTGGAATTCCGCAGAGGAGGTGACGGTCAGCCAAGACGGTCCACACGACCTACTCAACAGTTTTATCAACCTCCAAGAGCTAGAAACTGAGTAATAAGAAATAAAAGGTAAATATGATATTGCCTTCTTATTTACAAGTTTGGATTTCAAGAAAAGTAGAGCTGGATTGTTCCATACCAAAGTGTCCTTCAGTCTTGTGAAGTTTGTGAGAGAACTTTCTACAGCTTTGCCAGTAGTTTGCTGTAAAAGGACCATCAGTATTGGGTTGCAAGTGATAAGTATTTTGAAGAAATACATTACTGTAATCACTGTTTTACAAGCAAACAGACAACTTAAGATTCTTAGAAACACCTTGTTCATCACTCTAAAAAAAATATTAAGCAACAGCACATGTATGACCTACTTTGTTTTAATGATGGCAGTCTGTTTATATGGAGCTACACCTACGAAGAACTATTAAGTCAGTGTCTTACCATTTAAGTGAAAGTTTTATGGTTCTGTCTTTTTAGTTTAAAAACCCACTTACTGCAGTCACCTACATGAAAGATACGTTTGGCATATTGCTTCCAAATTTTTTTAGGGATATTGGTTTACTTACAATACAAGTTGGATATCTGTATTTCTCTGGAAGTTGTGGCTGTAGGAAGAAGCTTCATATAGCTGTGGAGAGAGGGAAGGCAATAGAAACACTTCATTAAATAGCTTTAAAACTTTACCTTATGTAAGAACCTAAGTCATCTGAGCAAGCTTTTTGCTTGATACTTTTTCACCTGAGAGTAGCAGAGTCTCACCACTTACATTGGATCAGCTGCTTCTCTGAAATAAGTGTCTGCATGCCCTACTGAACTTAGTACAGTCTGTCTCAGTCCAAGGTTCCCTATTCTGCTTTTTATGAGCCATTTATGTGAGTAAATATTCTTCCTATTATTTCACTTAGTGAGGGAAGAAGAATGAGCAACACTAAAACCTATTATCTGTGAGCTCATCACTGAATGGGGAGGTACAAGGCCTAAAAATATTTGCTGTGCTCTGAATCTTGAGGGTATACCTGCACCTATGCTCTTTTAATTAGCGGAAATTAAGGGATTATATATCATCCTCAAAAAATACACCACACATGCACCTTTAGAATTGTAAAAAGGCCAGCCAGATAAAACAGTTGTAATTCTTTTACTAAAGAAATCAAATATGCTGGCCTGCTTTCATTTTACTTGGGGATCTTCTAAATCCTTAATTTTCAATCCTGAATTAAGAAAATTTTGTAAAGCCACATGCTATTTGAGGTACATTGACAGTGTACATTTGTCTTGAATCTGACTTTTTTCTACTAGTCAGTTTATTCTTTACAGAGTTCTTTTTAGTTCCTTTCCTTGCTCCAGTCCTCCATGGTCAGTAGGTTTAATAGATGCTGCTGATCTCTGCAGCTTTGGTATTTCTGAGGTACATTAATGTATGATTTTACTTTTTGATCATGTGCTAAAATACCTCTTTCATTTGAGAGAGTACTGGAAATCTATGAGCACAATTTATTCTTGGCTCTAGCCAAGGTGATAATTATGCTATTTTTGCCTGTATCATTCAATTTTCTATTTTAAGTATGTGTATCAGTCACTATCAATAAACATGTCATTGGGTAATTTACGTGGAAATAATTCTGGCATATGTCCTGAGCTGAGTTCTAAACTAGCTCAGCTGGCTCAGAGGAGTGTCAGTGTGATCAGCCGAATGAAATGTGCTCGGTGCACACAGCACTGAGAGAGGGGTTTTTTTGTCTTTAGGCAATATTTTTGGCATTTCTCTTAATTTTACAGTATAAATCTGGAAAATTATATTTAGCTTTGGTCAGATGGGGGAGAGAGGGAAGCAGACATCAAGAGAGAGTAATGGTAACTCCTGTATCTCAAGAACAGTGAGTAAATTGTTGGCAAGTAAGGATCGACCTTTCTGAGGTGGTTGTTCCTTCCAGGTGTTCTTATACCTTGCTTTGAAGATTCTAACAGCATCCTTGGTATCAAAACTGTAAAAAAAAAAGCAGTTACAGCCCTTCCCTTGCCCCAGTTCAAATACTTTTGTGTTCTCCAAGTAAAGGGGTGGGGAAAGAAGATATATGTTGGAAAATGTGTCATGCTGCTAAATATATTTCTTCAGCAACTACTGTGCTTTAAAAAGTACATCGTTTATGGAGAGTACTTCCAGATATATCCTTTTTTTTTTTTCCCATCATAATTTAAAACTCTTTGCTTCAGTTGATGAAACAAAGTATTTTCTCTGTCCTCTTTTGGCCCAGGACTGTTTGATTTAACATCTGCTCTATTTAGGCAGTGCCAATTTGTCATTCAAATCTGAATTTATTAATCCAGATCAGTGTGCATTGAGGGGCAGCTTAACCCTAGTAAGTTTTGGTTACTTTTGTAAGGCTAACTGTTAGAATATTATGTACCTAATTTCTACAATATAAATAGCAAATATTGTAAGAGTTATACATACCTTAAATAGATGTCACTGTAAACAGCAATTCCTTATAAGAAGATACATGTTACTGCTTGTCAGAAAGATCCATCCCTCTAGATCAAAACATTCACTCCCATCTTCTTTGGCTGCCATAACTGATTTGTCTTGAACTTAAATTAAGTGGAGTTAGTATCTCTAACTGGCTAAAATGTAGTAGATTAGAACATTTGTGTATTTTATATTAACATGATTTGCTAAATCTAGCTGATTTGATTAGCTGCTTTATCAGGTTTAGGTTTGTATTTGGAAAATTTCCAGTATTAAACTCAATTACATTTCACCATAAAATAATGTAACAGCTATTGGGTGTAAACACCAAAAAGAAGTTGTCAAGATACTCGGTCTTAGATTCTTGAAACACTAGGATCACTCAGGTAGAAAAAGAAAATAAAGAGGCAAGATGTATCTTCTGTATAGAGTTTGGATGATGCTACTTAAACTGTATTAGTTCGGTTGAAATAACCCTTTATTTTGTTTAGAATTCATAATAGGGATTTTTTTTTCCTCTGCCACTGTGTTCTAGTGAACATTAGGAAAACTGAACAGCTTGTTCTTTTCTGCTCAGGAGTGTGGCATCTGCAGTTATCTCTGAACAGTGTCAAAAATTCTTTCTCAGTTTGAGAACACTCTCTTTCAAGTCTTCTTGAAGATAACAGAAACTTTTTCTGTGTTGTACAGACAGGCTTTCACCTGCTAGATTTGCTTCTTGAAGCTCATGTAGAGCCCAGTGTACCTGCTGTTATTTGCTTTGTTTGATAGATAAAGTAATGTGAGGAGGTGACAACTGTGATGTTGTGGTGGACATATGTATCATGTATGGCTTATAGCTCCCCATAGTATATCTCATGCTACTGTATGTTGTATACTTCAGTTGCATTTTGAAATGCAGTACATTTGACCTAATGAGGTACTGGATGAAGACAGGGGAATTAGAGAGAAACCAGTAATGAAAATCTATTAAGCTTTTCCAAAAATAAGTGGTGAATGTAATTGGTTCTTTTCTGATTTTAGACATAGGCAGAAAATCAATCTTATTCCTTCTCTAAATTGCTTTCAGCTTACCCAGACTTGTACAACAGAGTAGCTTTAATGTCTTGACATGTAAAAGTTCAGGAATAATGAATACCAGTTCCTAGAAGTGGATTTCTGTGTTTTTGTCCTCTTTATCCCTTAGAGCTCTTGAGAGCATGGTATATTCTTATTTGAAGGTTTTGATATCATGTCAGAAAAAGACATGATTTATTAGGGGAACTATTAGGGGATCCACTGACACAAAATTTTGCCACAGAAAGATGCTTTACCTCTTTACCAGATGATTAATGACACCCTTTATTCCTGAGGTGGAGTACCTCTGTATTATGTAAAATAACTTTTCTTGTTCCCTAAAGAGGCAGAGAGCCCTTGATGATTATTTTATATTATAAATCAATACATTCTGGAGAATTTTAATATTGTGGCAGATGCCTCATCCCTGGAAACATTTAAAGTCAGGTTGGACAAGGCTCTGAGAAACCTGATACAGTTGAAGATGCCCTTTATCATTGCTGCTAGAAAGAAAATTCATTCTATCCCAGATAAAATCGGGACAAAGAGGCTGGAGTGGGGACCTTTAAAGGTCCCTTCCAAACCAAATCATTCTGTGATTCTGTCCTTCGGAAGACCTTCTTGCTGCACTGTTCTGTGCTTTGGGTATTAACAACAATTGCTACAGACTTGCAGAAAGTCTTGGTTTGTTGTTTGTTTTGAAGACAGAGCAATATAGTCATGTTAAGGTGCAGTAACAGAAGTGTGGGGTAATTAGTACCTCACTGTGGTTCCAGTTGATCTTAAATGATCTTTTATGAATACCTAGCAGTGTGAGATAGAAAACACTAACACAGAATTTTATCAGAGCACTGCATTCAGAGCCCTTGAACCCACTGTCAGTTGTTCAGGGTATGAGTCAAATACTAGCTTTAACAGGTCTGTAAAATAAGATACTTCTAGAGAATCAAGAGACAAGAATTTAGAATCTAACAATAATAAAAATGCATCATGAGCTTACACTTCCTGTATAGAATGTCATGATTGTATGAAAAAGAAGGGGAACAAGTAATCAGAAATGAGTATTTTTAAGGATCATAGCTTTTGGAAGAGCCAGAAAGAACCAAAGAGTGTGAACTTATGAGTACTTGGTTATTATCTGTTTCTTGGGTTTTCCTTTGCTTCATGACAGAATTAATCTACACCTTGTCACACTTGCTATAAAATGTGTATTGAAGTCCTTCCTTAGCAATGGAGAAACTGCATTTCTGTGAGAAGTCATTGCCAGAAAGTGTTCTTTCCTTGTATAAAACCAATCATACTTATTGTATTGAAGTGCAGCCTTCTGATTTATTCTTTGCAAGACTTCTATCTCTGCAAGCGCTGGAAAACAGATACCTGCTCTTTTGGAGGAAGAAAATGAAATAACAGTAAAGTGTATGTTGCACAAAAAGCAGAGAGGTTTTATGCTTATCTACTGTATCTTATTTTTCTCATTTAGAAACCTTCTTGGGGTGAGGGGAAATTCACTGGCAGCTCCAACTTGCTGAAGACTTCTAGAAGAAAGTCGGGCTTTTTCCAAGCAACAAGACAGAACAAAGAAAGCTCATGTGAGCAGAAGGAATTTGGACCTGACAACACAAGAGACTTTTTTAAAGTTCTTAGTTATATAAAGCTGAATACTTTTTACATATGAAAGAGGCAAATTGTCATTGCTGCCATCAATAAAACCACAGTGCACTATTCTGTTCTTTGCCTTGTATTCTTTTTACTGAGCCTTCATTGTTAGTTAACGTAATACTATTGTATCATGATTTTTATTAGTTTTTAATTGATTTTGGTTCTAATACTGTTTCTGGTTAAGTAAAATTAAAACTTATATTTTATCAAAAGTATTGGGCCTTTAATTTATATTTCAGGCTAGCATTAGTGAACTGTGTTAAAGATTAACAGCTAATTATTGTACAGAGAAATTCTGAATCACTTTTGACTGTTTTCTGTGCTTATTTTCCAAAGTTGCTGAAGGCCAAATTACAGATTTGCCTATAATGTTTTTCATGATCTGTGACTAAAAGGTCGAAGGGGAGGAGAAAAAAATCATGAACTTCAATAGTAATTTTCTAAATGATTTTAGGTAAATATTTTCTTTTTAGGAATATTTATATTACAGAAATAGAAACATTTCTAGAAAGTACAGGAAAGTAGTTTAAACAAGAAATACCAAAAGATGCATAGGAGTATTTTAAACGTAAATATGTGTATACATGCACACATGTGCAATCTGTTGAATAATAGGCTATTTCTTGTAGCTTGAAACTTTGCTTTTATTCATTCATATTATTAGATTTTTCTCAGTTATCATTGGTGCTTGAAAGAATCTTTATGTCAGCCTACTTCTTACTCTAAGCTGTATCTTTGAATCTGATGTGATTATGACAAATATCTGAAATTTCCCTATTTCTTTAACTCAGAAGCACTCAAGATCTTTGTACCATGCAAATCCCTTTTAAGCTTTATTCTGATCATATAAATAACATTGAAATAGCACGTGTGTTTCAAGGTAGTTCTGTAAAGACAGAATTTTGCCTGAGATACGTATTAATGGTATTAAGTTGTACAATTCTACTGAATTTCTCTCTGAAGGCTCGTGCAGTACTCAGTTTGGATAGAACCTGGTTGATCTGGATGAAAAGAAGTTTTATAATGAGGATGTAATTGAATGTATTTGCAGTACATAATATGGATTACTATATGAATGCAGTGAAAACATTACAAATATTCGCAGAACAGTAAGGAACCAAATGTTTTGCTCCCTTAATGGATCCTAAGCAGCTTGTTAAGAATTAAAATGCAACCCACTAATAATTCTGAAATTTGGAAACTTAAAACATGAGCTGTCCGATTTTGAAGCTCTTCACTATCAAGTGCCACACAACAAATTTTATGAAGTTTGTTAGATTTTGGTTAGAAATCTATTTCCAAATACTATGAATCATCCTGGTCAGATCTGCTAAACTGTACTAGTAAATAAATAAATTGTAGATCTAATACATTGGATGTTGGATGCTTTACTTCCAGAACTATTGCTAAGACCACTGAAAGCAGCTATTCAGCTTCAGAAAGCAGTGCAGCTATGGCATCTTTTTAAGAAGCGTTTTTTTTTTGTTTATGCATAGACTGTGCATTAAATTACCCTTATAGTCAGTGTACCAAAGTAATTTCTGAAATTAAAGTAACTTTTATGTTCCTTTGATCTTTCATTCTTGCTGTGAACTAATCTTAAAATTCATAAAAGTGCCATCTGATTTAGTGAACCGTAAAAAATAATGCCTACTTAGGAAAATTTTAAGCTTATACAACTACAGTGCAGCATTACTCTGTAGTGGTTATGATATTCTGAAATTACCATATGTTGTGTCTGTAGGCACATGAAATATATTTGAGATTGTTGGTTTTGTTTGTAAAACAGTAAGGACCATGGCCTGCTCTTTTCACTGGTGCTGAGGGACTGGAAAGCCAGAGTTAGCATACAGATGTATAGTCTTCTTGAAAGACATGTTGTCTTTGTGTGTTTTATGATTCTTTCTGTTTTGGTTTTCACTGCTAAAATACTTCTGTTGAAAGCTCTGCCTGCTAAGGATGTGAAGAACCAGTGATTGAGTAGATAAAAACCATTTGTGTCAACCTGTTCTGAAAAGCAAGAATTAATATATCCATGCTCATTGATTCCTATGTATGGAAACAACACAATGACAAACTATATATTTAAATAATAACTATATATTTAAATAATTTTCTTGATTTGCATAATACATCAATACCACAATTATAATTATTTGTGAGTTATGATACAGTAAAGTTTACATACTAAAGAACTACATTACTTACCTTTTATGTTCAGAAAAAGTTACCATGACTAGGTAGGCCTTTGATAAGGAAGTTAAACTTCTAATTTGTCAAAACCAACAGCAAAAGCAAGCTCCTGAATTTTGAGGGGCAACATCTGTGTAGTTAAACAGAAAAGGTTGATAAGGAGCAATGGATCCTGATCATCCAAGCTGTTTATTTGATAGCTTGATTTCTGACTCTGTTCTGGAGTGTTCTTGACCAACTGTTTCCAAGACAAACATTTCACAAAGAAACTTTGCACTTTGCAAGCTGGACATGAGCCAATTGGACCTGTGAATCAGTAGATCCCTGGTCTGTGGCCTTTTAGTAGGGTTATAGATACAGTTTGAGAATATCTGTCTTGAATTTAGGAATTCAGTTCTAAGGAGATGTTTTGCTTGCCATGGACTTGTATATAACATTTTTACCTAAAGGAAATTAAAACACACACACACAAATAAAAAACAAACCACAAAACCCCACAAAAAACCAACAACCCTGGAATTTCTGATTTAAATTATTCTAAAAGTTATGTGCCAAGGTGGCAATCTTGACACTGAATATATTCTTTTTCCTTCATATTGAGAGATAAAATCATTTTGAAACAAAGGGTGGAAATGTTCTGGTTTAACCTTGCGCGTTTCCAGAGTTTTATAAAAAAATCTGATTGACGTCATGGTTTTATTTAAAATTCTTTCTTGGACTAACGTCATTTGATAGATATTCATATATGTTTGATATATATACTAATGTAACTTTTCCTTTTGTCACTAACAGGTGTTAATAAGTCTTTGGTAACGACCATAGAAAGCATTTTGAGGATTACTTGTCAAGGTTGGCTGTACCAAGAAACACTGCTGGAATTGTCTCTGCAGAATCCCTCTGTAATCATTTGAACCTTATGCAGATAAAACCTGTTGGAAATCTGGCCTTCCAAAGCATTATTAACAACTCATATTTTCACTGGGTGGTGAACTGTTGATATCACGGGAAGGACAAAGCTTATCCGTGAGTTGCACTTGGCATTACATATAGAATGAGTAAAAGGTTAATGGAAGATAAAGATTTAGGTAAATCTGAAGAGATCTTCACAAGATAAATCCTAAACAGCAAAACTAGCTAATGAAGGTTGTTCTAATGTAAGCCAGGTAGCAGAAAGAATCTGGCAGTCCCTTTCTAGCAGTATGGTTTGAGGGGACTTCCTACAGAAAAGTCTCCAGTGTTTTTGTGCATACACAGGAATGCGTTGTTCGGAATGATTGTAGATGCTTTCTTGGAGAAGAATCCTAGTTTGACTGTACTTTCATTGCATAACTTGATCCAACTCCAGTAAAATCATAACTTTCTTGAGAACTGTATAAGCCTCAAGAATGGCTATTGCACAACCTAGCTAACTCAGTTCAGCTTTCTACTTACTGTATGACTGTTGAGGTGTTCTCTTGTTGTTTGGGTTTAGGTTTTTTTTGTTTTGTTTGTTTGTTTGTTTTTCCCCACCTGAAATGCTTTAGAGCAACCTATTGCAGGAGAGCAGCTGAACTATGGAAGGTACTCCAAACATGTAGCCACTGACCTTCCTATAGCATGACATACATATGAAAAGCTTTGTGTATTTGTGGTATTCTTCAAAGCAACGGAAGAGACTCATAATTACTTTTTTTTGTTTTTCTGATATTTACTGCATGTAATTCTTTACGTTGGCCTGTTCTGGCTTTAAAATACTATTTTGTTTTGAGGTTCTGAAAATGGTTCCAAACAATTTAAAAAGTAAAGAAATTGCATCAATACTTAATTTTCCCATGAAATTGAGAGACCATAAAAAGTCAGTTTCCACACAAACACATGAGCTGTTGATGAACCTAATTATAATCTGGAAATTGTGGTGGTATGACTGAAACCGAAATCTAGTATACATTAAAAATAAATCTTACATGTGCTCTGATGATTAATTGTATAATAGCAACAGAGAACTATATGTGGCCTAAAAAAAAACATTCTGCAGCTGCTTCAAAGGAAAATGTTTGCAGTCATAGTGCCTTGTAATATGTCATGTAACTTGAATAATCTATTTTAAAAAGGATGCATAGGTAAGCATTATGCAGAAGATACTCCTGTCATTTTCAGGCAGCTTAGTATGTCATGGGATCTTGGATGCTTTGCTTTGATTTTATACCATATATTTCTAAACTGCAAGTGCTGAGGAACATAAATAATATTTTATATTTGTTTTATAGTCAGCATAGTCTTAACCCAATTATATTTTGTTCTAATGTTATGCCGCTGCTAAAACAGTTGTAATATTGCATGCTCATGCACAAATTTAAGTCTCAACAGTCCATTTTGTGCTGATTATTCTGTAGCTATTTAGCAAAGGAACTTGGTTTGTTTAGAATAATAATAAAGTAAAAAGCAGAATAAATAAGGAATGCTGTATCATTTTGATATGCCACAAATAGTGGGGGTTTTGTACTGGGAGACTAGAACAGCATATGCAAAACCAATGTTCAGTGTGCTATTTGAATAAGTAAAACTGCTTTCTTCAAAACTGATCTTTTTAAATGTAAAAATTTGATAATTTGATTCCCCTCTGCCCCTATTAATTAAAAAAATGTTTCATCCCAGTTTAATCGATGTAGTAAGATAAATGATATGCTCAAGCATTTCACTACTCCTGCTTTATCAGTCTCTTTAGGTATATTATGATCACATGCCCCCAATAACAGATATTCTTGATGGCCAGATACAGTGTGGCTGTTTTACTGCAATTGGCTGGATTTAAAATGTGTATCAGAACTTGATATAACATTGTACCTGGTAAAGTTGACATATGTTATGCTGACATATATTCCTGACAGGAATAGGAGATACAGCTGAGTTTCAGTTTAGTACAGCTGCAGAAGACAACACAATTTAGCATGTGCTTCTCCATTTTACTTAATTGCTTTAAATGTGAACTCTCATTTTTAAAAGGGAAATAAAAGATAAATTCTTGCAGCTGTACATAAACCACTGAAAATGTGACCAAATTTAAAATGAGAAGCTGATGCCTACCACATCTTTAAAAAGAAAGTTGCAGGAGTTGTGAAATGTGAAAACATGCCATGTGAATCAGCTGAGAACCTTTGCACTCTGTGGCTGTGGAATCTTACTTTTTTCCCCAGTTATTAAAGAGCTGAACAATTCCTGATATAGAATAACTATTCGAAAACAACTTAGCCCAGCACTGCATTCAGTCTCTGTACTGCATGAGGAACCTGGCTGTAGTTGCCACTGGTGCTGTTTCTCAGAGTCTCAGAGTTGGGAGTCTTGAATAAAAAGTGATAGATCAGTTAAGATACTGATGTTGGTTTAAGAATTCCTTCTAACTTAATGTGAGAAGCTGTACTCTATACTTGGAAAATACAGAAGAAGCTGGGATGTTGTTTGTTTAAATAGTTTTTTGGGATTAATGTTGTATTATTAATATGTTGCAAACTGCAGTTGTGCATACTTGAATAAAAACAAGATAGGTGGAAACACCCCCCCAGTTTAAATTATGATATTCTAACAATTTTGTCAAATAAAGTATACCATCTGCAAAGAACTTAGCATCCTGAAATACAGCCACTAATGGGTAGAATGGTCATAGATAGAATTCCAAAGTTAAGATCCTTTGAATGTGATCCCATCTGTGGTGAGCTGGTACTTCTACTACATCCTATTAAAGTCACCTTTTGCTAATACCTCAGACTGTGATATTTTGGCCCTCCCTAATTGATTACACATGTAACGCTTTAGACATAAACTGTTAACCAAGTTGGGACTAAGGTGGGGTTTAGCTGCATTTAAGCTCCATCAGGAGTTTAGAAAGCAAGGGGATCCACTCTGAATTTCGTGACTCAGTGGGTGGATCTCCCTTTTTTTTGCATTGTTGGTCTCTCTGTAAATCATTCTATTTATTTTCCTTTGTATGTTTTATCAATGTAGTAAGTAGTACAGTTAACTGTACCACTGAACTTCGTTAATTTGCACTTTTATAAATTCATATTAAAACTGCTTTTGCTAATACTTTTGATTCCTTGAGTGACCCTGAGCCACCAATTCATGACCCTTTTATAGAATGCTAGGAAAATCCAGAAATAGGCTATTCTTAAAATAATTTTTTAAAAGCAAATACAAGGATGCAGTTGTGATAGAAAGAGTGACTCGGGCTGTACAATCTCTGTGCCTGCTTGATCTAGTGCTGCTACCATGAATTTTCTCTAATATGTTTCTAAAATAGTTTGACTCATACTCCTTGTATGCTGGGTGACTGTCACTCAACAAAACAATGCTCTGTTAGTAGATACTGAGTTTAGTGTCAACCTGCTGATGTTTCTTGACAAGGTGTTGACCTGACTGGTTGTTAAGCTCAAACCTGAATATAGACAGGCAGAGAGTTGAGCACACCTGATGCACATACTCAGACAGTATTAACTGAGCCTGTGGAAGAAGAGGTTGCTTATTATGTTGTTGATACTACCATTATGGAGCAACTATTTTATCTTAAAAATGCTGTTTGGAATGCTTTGAAATAGGGCAGGGAAACCATTTGCTGACAGTGATATGTTTGATATGCTAGGACCCAGAAGCAAAACAGTCTAATGCTGTCAGAGTGAAATCTCTGTGCTAGCTACTTGTGTTTACGATGTGGAATAGAAATGTGTCGGGAGCAGGGCTAGCCTTGGGCACAAGATTAATGATGTCTGATGAGCATGGACTTGGCAACAGAGAAGCTGAACTGATGTGTCTGTTTCCAGCAGCAGGACCTGAGGAACAGGGAGCTCCTGGCACAGTCTCCAAACTGCCTCCAAGGAAACTTGAAAATGTACAAATCATAAGAGTAGGCATATCCTGAAGTGCCCATTTAATGAAAAATAAATGCTTGTTCCCTCCAGGACTTGTTCTCAATGAGTATGTTTTATTGCTAGTAGTTACTAGCATGAGCTGTAACATATATATGTTTATCCCATAAAACTTGTAATAGACTGTGCTGATAACAGGGTAATCTGAAAGACTGGAATATCTTATTTTCTATTAGTTTATCCCATCACTTTAATTATGTCTCTTCCACTGTATTTGCCTGTTGACTGCAGAATTAAAGCATCACCTGAGGATTTATGGGAGAATAAATTTTAAGAGTCTACATTTATTGAGCCTTTTTTGGTCCAGTACCTCTAGCTGCTTACTTGTATGTACAAAATATGAAAGTTGTTAGCATATTTAAAACTTTCCTTTGCATGAAGATTTATACTGTGAACTCATTTATTATAAACTATGATATGCAGTGAAGATAAATAACCCAAAACACAACATGCAAGTCACCATCTATATGTGATTAATTGAAGAAGTTATGAAGGAGGGAACTCAGCTGTGCTTGGCAAATTCAGAAAGTACTTCCAATTTATCTAATGCCAAGTAATAAGTAATGAACAAGATCGAATTATGATGCTGTGGTCCATTGAGCGTGGCTGATTAAGATCATTGTTCATTCACCTAAAGCCTGTCATTTAAAAGAGAAATGCATAACTCGGAGCATAGCAGTGCTTACTTTTTTAAAGAAGTATTTGTAGAGCATAGTTCTTCATAAATACCTTAGTACAGGTAAACCTGGGCCTAAAATAAATTGAAATGTGTCCTCTGCCTAATAACTAGATCATGTCAGAATATACTTTTTCCTTCCTGAGCTAATTATACTGGTAAAAATCATCCTACTGCAAGACTATTGATCACTTAAACAGTCATTCCCTTTCCCTTTATGGAAACAGATTACAGCAATATAAACACTATGACTGTAACAGGATAGTCAGAGTACAACGATTCTTATTCCTGATTTATGATTTTTATCATATATCCATGTCCTCTGCCATATAAGCAATGTAAGGACCTGCTCTTGAGACCTTGTTGGGCAATGTTTGAAACAGACTGGCTCACCAGCTTCAGTAAGTGTTAGAAGATACCTTGCTCCAGATGGTGGGTATGAGTATCTCTGTGCACATTTGTATAATGCAGTAAAAATATATAACTTTTTTCCTAAAACAAACCATCCTCCCTCCCCCCACCTCAGCCCCTAAAAACCAAACCAATTTCCTGCAGTCTTTTTGTGGCTCCTCCTTGCTTTTGTGGCTTTTAAATTGTGTTCTAATAAAGCATTTGAAATGACCTTTCTGTCTCAAAACACAGTAAAGAAGTGTCACTGATTACCAATGCTGACAGATTCACTATATCAGCTTATAAAATACAGAAATATTTTATCTCTAATCTACTTACAAAATAATATTTAAAATTAGTGGTCATAGGAGAAGCACTGTGTGATGATTTCTTTTTAAAGACTTAATTAGGAAGTGCTTCATCTAAACCAAAATTTCTTCCTTTTTCTGACTCAGATACATAGGAAGCTGAGAAATGGTATTCATTCTAGTTCTCAGTAACTATTCTCTGTCAGTATGCATTAAAGACTAGGATAATTATAAATATCTAAGAAGACTAAACATACGTATTTCTGTATGCACTGTCTACTACTGAAAAGTATAGTTTCCAGGAACTGGAGAGGAATCTTGCCTGTTCCTGTTAACATGCCTGAAACAGCTGAGCTAGGATAATCGCAAAGTCTTTTATAAGTTGCGTAACTTATTTTCCTCATGCAATTAATGTTGAGTTATTTGAAAGCATCTTCAGCAAAGCTACCATTTTTAAATGCTTAATTGATCACTGTTACACTGGAAACATGAAAAATTATTGTGATCCTGGATCCATTTGAAGGATCCAGACCTAAAATTCCTTAGAATTTCCAGGTAGGAGAAGCTCTAGCAGTGTGGTTTCCATTGACTGTCCAGCCAGGAACACTGTAAGTATACGGTGGTTCATGACTTCTGCTGTTGTTACAGACTATGCTCACAGTTGGCTTGCACGGGTGACTGAGCATTCCCTGGCTATTTCTGGTTTGGGGCAGAATGTTCTGGTCAGTGTTCACGATGCGGGTCTTACAAGAAATTTTGGTGAATTTTCTGCTCCCCACTCCCCATGTTCATGTCACTGAGCCAGTCGTTAGCCTAAAAGCTGAGATGAAGCAGTGAAGGCTAACTGGCTTTCCATCATGGTTTAAGCTCTTATTTAGTGATGTATCTTACTCTGCAAGGCAAAGCTGTAGTTGCAGGAAATAATGGAAAAAGTGGTGAATAAGTACCTGCAATGGAATGTCTTTATGTCCAGCTGAGGTGTTTAATACTTGGGTCTTAGTTTGAATGTTTTCATAAAATGTTTCATAAAATGTTTTCATAAAATATTTTATTTTCCATTAAAAAACCAAGCAAACAAAACCAAACCCACTCACTCTGTGAAGTGATGTAAAGGAAGTGTAGTCCAATGTATTTGATAGTTGTTTTATCTATCCAATATTTAAGATCTCTGTCTTTTCTAGCAATAGAGAACTATTACTCCAAGACTCTTTTCCTTTCTTTGGTATTATTAGTTCCAGGAGCAGTATACAGTTTGGATAATTTGCCGTTCTCTACACCCCTTGTCTTTCAGTCCTTAGAGAAAAGGTACTTCTAGCAAAACAGTGCAGAAGTTTCTGGTTAAATGGGTTGCAAGGAAGAAATATAGCTGTACTATTTTCATTTTTATTGCACAAGGAATCTATTAATCTGTATTTTTATTGCTTTATGAATACAGTGAGGTTCAGCAGCGGAGGCCTACTTTTCTGATTGTCTCTCTTGTTTTCATCTCTGTTTAAGTTTTCTTTTATATTACAAGGAAAGCCTTACCCTGTATTTAATTTACATTTTCTGTCTGCATTCAAAGGGAGAAAATGTAATAAATTTTAAAGTCAGAACCAAGTCATGAAAATGGAACTGAGTAATTCAGAGAAAAGACTGGCTAAGGTGATTGTATTAATATGACTATAACAAATTGCTTTGAGTTTCCACATGTTTAATTAGTACCTTTGGCAACATACCCTTTTCAGCTGTAGGCATAGTCTTCTGCTCTGTGAAGTGGCCATAGCAGCCATGTGATGGAGCTCAACTTGTTACCAAGTGGAGCTCTATTTGTTACCAAGGTTCTCCCCTACCAGGTAATTCTTTTCAGAAGCACAGTCATCTCAGGATCAAGGCAACGAACAGGTGTATAAACCTGCACATGGCAGTACTAGCTAGTCTAGGGAACAAGCTATATAGCATTCTTTGGTTCGAACAGAAAGTTGGGATGTACAGATGCGCTTTGATCACCCTGCTGCTTAGCATACCAAAAGCATACATGATTTTTTTTCTTTTGCCCAGGCAGCATGATGCTTATCACTATTATTATCACTAATGCTTATTTTCTCTCTTTGACTCAAAATGTCAGCAAGTCCAGGGGAATAACTTCTGTGCTCCATTCTCAAGAACAGGAGAGGGCATGCAGGAAGGTGTTTTTTTAGCTCAGTAGTAGTCCTACACATTAATAGTTCAGTTCCTGCTCTGTATCACATCCTCTAATGCAGTACCTTGCACACGTTGTCTTTTCTTGATAGAGGCAACGACAGAGAGAGAGGACAAGACTACACACCTCGCATCAAAGCTGTTCACCCCTGCTGTTGTGCTAGATAACAGTGGAAATACAGAAAGGAAAAATCAAATAATGTACATGTTCCATGAAAACAGGGCAGTCATCTTGCATTTTCCCCATGCAGCTATACTAGTTTGAAACTGCCTGGGTTTAATGCAGTGCTGGTGATTTCAGTAGTGCGATGTTTTATTATGTGAAGAGCTTTTCTGTGTGACTAAGTGTCATATGTGCACAGAGAGAGTGTGGAAAAGAAGAAACTGACTGGAAACTAGTTCAAATAGTGCCTAGACATTTGGGATCTCTAAGGTTGAGAATAGCAAGTGCATGGGCTAAGATCCAAATTCCCAACGTGATGTGCACACAGATCACAGTACTTGCAAATTCATAGTCTAATTTTACAGAAAAAATACAGGAACACAAATATACAAAGAATCTCCTCAAATAGGAGCCATATCCCTGGAATTCCTGTGGCAAAGGAGCCCCCCAGAACTGGGAGATGATGCAATTACAGTAAGGGTGATTGTGTAAAGGGAGAAGTTTCTGAGAGCATTATGAAAAAAGAAATAGTGTGAAAGACAGTGTGTGTGAGAGAGAAAGTCTCACTTTCTTGTATGAATAAATTCAGGATTATGACCTTAAGTTCTCTGGTGAGAGGAGTCAAGGTTCCTGGTGCTGGCATTGGACCTGCTTGCATGTCATACTTTATCCTTTTCTTCCGCTTTGCCCTCTACCTTGGCCCCTTTTGCTATATGCAAACTCCATATTTATGTGAAGAGGAAGGTGCATTCTTGTTGAACTGCACAGAAAATACAGAAGGAGGTGATGATGGAGAGGAGATAGTTACAGGCCTGTGCCTCACATGTATGACAAAAGGGAATTAGGGTTATGGAACAAAGTATATGAACCTATTGTATGAGCCTTGGAAAGATGAATGTCATAAATAGGCACAGCTGGTTGCAGTCAGCCCAGAGGTGCTTATTTCAATTTTGAAATCTCAGAGTTCTCCATATTAGGTGAGGAATGCTCTGAATAAAGTAACCTTTGAGAAAAAGGAGGCTGACAGTTGAGAATGGAGATACAGAGTGCATTGTTGTGTGATCTGAAGGAAAGCAATGTGCTGTTGCTGCAAAGAAGGCTGATGGTACCCTGGAGGGCATTAGGCAAAACCTTGCTACCAGGTCAATAGAGGTGATCGTTCTGCTGTGTTCAGCCCTAATGAGGCCACTCCTGGAGTGCTGGGTCCAGTTGTGGGCTTGCCAGTATAAGACAAACATGGACATACTGGAGAGAGTCAAAGGCAAAGAAACTGATGCACTGAGCATCTCTCACATAGGAGGAAAGGCTGAAAAAGCTGGGGCTGTTAAGCCTGGAGAAGGCTCATGGGTGATCTTATCAATGTGTAAAAATACCTGAGTGGAGAGTACAAAGAGGTCAGAACCAGGCTTTTCCCAGTGGGACCTATTGCCAGAGCCAGAGTGAATGGGCAGTGACTGAAACACAGGATGCTCCCTCTGAACATCACAGAACACTTTTTCTGTGAGGGTGACTGAAAGCTGGCACAGCTGTGAGGTTGTGGATCTCCATCCTTGGAGATGCTCAAAAGTGCCTACACATTGTTCTGAGCAACCAGCTCTAGAAATCCTGGAGGTTTTTTTATTCTTCTCTCCTCCCCCCATCCCTCTCTTTGAGTAGAAAAAACAGTATCTTGGAACTCTTCTTACTGAAGTGCGTAACAGGGAATGGAACCAATTCAGGCAGAGTAAAATGCAATCAAAATGGCTGGGGTAGTGAATAAGAAGTGTCTGGTGACAGGAATAGTAGCCACTCTTGAACTCTGTAACAGCTATAGGAGCAGTTCTTGTTCTGCCTTACAGCTCTTGGGAGAGGGAGACCTGAATTGGGTGCAAGGGCACAGGAACCTGATGCAGAATGGGGGAGTGTTCAAGCAGTGGATAATTTAAAATCTTCCTGCTGTGATATCTATAAACTAGCCCCGAAATGGATTACTCATCTGGGGATACATCATTAACTAATGAGAAGCATGAGATGCTTAAGATTATGTAACTGTTAAAATTTGGTTTAAATTAAGAAGCCTTTGTGAAGGCTGGAGTTGATGAAGCAGGAGATAGTTGTCTCAGACTTTAGCCCTATGGGAGCAGCTAAGGAGACAGAGTTCTTGAGCCCCATAGCTGAAACTGGAGATGACTTTTCTCTGAAGAAACAGCAAAGCAAGTGACCCTAGAGCAATTCTCCTGGGTGCTCCCAAGGGGAACCTGGAAATGGTATTGTTAAAACTGCATGCCAGGCCTAGAGATGGCAGCAGTTGATTTGCAAGTGTACCTTGGCAGCAACCTACCTGAAGTAGAGTCCAGACCCTAAAGCATTTTACTTATAGGAAAGGGAATCTACACCCTGGGACCTTCTCAGCTATTTCTCCAGCCCCAGCTAAGCATTTTTTCCCCATACAGTAGTTGGAAGCAAGTTCAGAGATACCTCCTTCTTTGGCAAGGAAAGCCAGCATTTTAGAAGCTATTCCTGACATAGGCTGGTCATGCTTTTGTTCCTACCTCAGAAACCAGGGAAGGAGTGGTGAGCCTGCCAGGTGACGCGACCCATTATAGCAGGAGGAGTTGAAGCTCTGTAATAGTCAATGAAGTCCAGGCAGGTGTTTCTTCAAGAACAGCTCAGTCTTGGAGCTTTGTGAGAGCAACAACTTGTGGCCACTGATTCAGAGAAAACTCCAGGAACAAACTTGCCAACAAAGTTTTCAAGCTGGCAAGCAGGTATTCTTTATTGCGGCTCAGGGAGATACGGGGATAGCTCCTCCTAACGTGTGTCCCCGTATTGCTGTACAGGCCATCCTTATATGTCATGGTCACTGGGCATATTACATCATTTTCCAGACAGTTTCTCACATGCATACATGTGAGGGTGGTCGTTAAGGGTCGTTTGCTTTTCTCAACAGTTTTCATAACTTAAGGCAGCCTTTGAAGCACCAGTTTAATTACCATTACAGACAGCAATCATCCCATTCTTCTACTTATCAGTTAAACTAACTGCTCCCATCCTGACATCTGCTAGTCCCAGATACTCCCCATCCCCAAGTCCAGTTTTTCTATTCTGCTTTCCTTACACCTTTTGTACTAAGGGCCTATGGATCTGAAACTACGTCAACTACCTTCAAGCACTGCAGTTATTTTCCATTTACAAAGCCATCAAACTTAACATTACTTAGAAACGACTACATTTTGTGCTTTTGTGCCCCCCTGTCTCACTGTGGAGAGACGCCTGGCAGATAAAATCCTGAGGCAGGCTGAAAGGCATTGAGGCAGGTGAGTTGTGCATGGGTATCTGCAAGCAGAACTTGAGAGCAGCCTTTCCTTTTTTTGACATATTGGCTCTGTCAAATGTGACAGTGGATGCACTCTGAATGCACTTGTGGGTGATGTTTCTTCTCCACTGCTAAATATGCTTTTTGAATTAGTCAAAATGGAGAAAAGATCACATTCATGTTGAGGTGGTCTGTGGCCAGGTGGTGCCAGCACATCAGGACATTAGCAGTTCCGATATTGTGATGGTCAGGAAACCCTCTATGTGTGTGTCTCACAACTCAAGGGAGAGAAGGAGCTGAGGGAGGCTGAGCTCCTTCCCGTTGGTGGTGGGCAGCGTGTTGCTGGTCAGGGGCACAGCAGGGATGGGAGGTGGGGGATGGGCTTCCTGTGGTGCCTGCCCTGAGGCGGCGAATATCAACGGCCGCGGCAACAACGGCTTCGCCAGTCAACGGCCGCGGCAGCAACGGCCACGGCAACAGCGAGCCCGGAGGCGGCGTCACAGATCCTGTGGCTGCCGGCACCACCCTGCACCACAAGGCACAGAGGGACTGTGGCTGGGGCTCACCACAGAGCCTGCCCCGCCTGGAACGTTCCAGAGCAGCTCATGGCGTTTGTGCAGGGATGGGAATGAGTGTGCGCCTGCAGGAAGGCTCCGAGAGATCCTGGCCTGATGGGAAGGGCAATGGCTGTGCTCTAGCTGGGAGGTGTTAGCCCTGCACGACGGGACCATGAACTGAAACAGAAAGGATTTCAAGTCGCTGAGAAGATGTCACTGGATCCACAGAATGGTGAGTTTGATTATCTTTGTTTTCTTTCCTTTTCTCCTTCTACTTCAGGTCTCTTATAAGAATAAGAACTTGCCGAGACTTTTGTTCCTGACACAGTTTTATGGAAGTTTGCAATAAAATTAATGATTGCTTGGTGTTTCAGCCTCTGGAGGGCCTGTGGTGTCTCTAGTGAGCCATGAAGTGCGGTAAAATACCAGCTCTCCCCTCACCCACGGGGCAAGATGGGACACATGTTATTGAGCGCAGTGAATCTGAAAGTGAGTAATTGTTTTTTGTCAGGTTTTAATACTGTAAGGAAAAATGTGTGGTCTGCAAAGCTGCATGTCCTACTTGCATGTTGCGGTATGGCTTTAAATAATTCTAGGGTGCTTCCTGTTAAGTAACATGGAGTGTCCAGACATAGAAAGAAGGTAGTGTAGGCTTCAGTTCTCTTTGAGGTCAGGGAAGAAGCTTCTGAGGTACATGTAATAGAGTACACGACACTTTAAAAATCCAGGGAAACACCTGGAGTTGCTGGATAACATAAATAGACACAACTGATAATAGGCAGCAAGGAGACTATAGGTGGGTAAATGCTTACTTTACAATTTTAAATTAGCAATTTAGGAAAGGAAAAGTTTGTCAGCAAGGGGTCAGCCTCATGGGCAGACTCTGGTTCAGTCTCTCACGTTTAGGTAAAGACTGGTGTAGTTACCTTCCAGCTGCTCTGGTCTTTGTTCCATTTCCTGGAAGCTGGTCCTGATGGTAGATGCTCATCACTTCCTTTTTTCTGTTTGGAATTCAGATGACCTGTAGAAACTCTTTTTGTGGTTGTGGTTTTTGTTTTTCGGTTTGGTTTTTTGTTGTTGTTGTTGTTGTTGTTTGTTTGTTTTTAAGAAAGACCCACTTAGCTGAATGATGCCAAAGGGATTGACTTTTGGGCTAAGGGAAGGCTCAGACTTAGTAACTGTTGAACTTTACTCTTTTCAGTGTGCTTTGCCTTGCTCTACAAAGGAAGGTCCCTTCATATCCTTGCTTTGTTACATGTGGGATGAGGTTCGTCAGAGAAAGGGCAGAAATTGTGCTGTGTGCTGCTGGTTATGAGCCTTTGCCTGCATCCTTTGAAAGTGACCAGTGTGTGTGATAAACTTGTGCAGGGCTGTCTGGCTCAGCTGGAAAATAACCTTCCCAAACTGTAACACCCATGCAGACCCTCCATCTGGTTTAAAGAGTTCAGCGAGGTTATTTGAGTGAGAAGCTGATTTTAATTGCATAATAATTTGAACATGGGTACAGTGACTTCTATATCACTGGATCTTTAACTGAATGCAACAATAAATTAATATAAATTGGCTATGAATGTATGTAGGCTGAAATCGGGAGTTAGCGAGATGAGGTTTGAAACAGCCCATAGATTGCTCTCAGGTTCATTCAGACTCCTGTGAAATTTGTTGAGAGCTACTACAGACCCCCAAATGTTTTGGAGGTTAAATATACACTTAATGTTGACTCTAGGGCTTAACACTAGGGTTGATTGTGCCTTTCCTGCCTCAGGAGTCATGTCAGCCATTCTCTCTCCCTGGCAGCAGCTTAAAGGTCTGCATTGGTCAGTAAAACACAGTTGTTTAGTCCCTATCCCTCATCTTCAGTCAGATTAACCCCTAGGCTGATCATACTTGAAATACCTGCTACCCTACAGATGAGGACATTGATAATCCTAGCCTTGTTTCTGCCAGCACCTTCTTTCATCCTTAGTAATGTTGATCTTGGAGGATCTAACCTTTTTTTCACTCCCAGTGGCCCAATTTCTAATCTCAGTTTCACTTGACTGTAGCTAGATTTCTGGCTAGAACACCTCTCTTGTTACACAGACTCCTGACTGCTCCTTGGCCCAAATAAATGATATGCAGGAAGTTTAGCTTTCCCTCTGCTGGTGCAAACACAAATCCTAGCCACACGTGAATATCCTAATTCTGCAGTTCTCTGAAGAACCTTGAAGCAAGTTGCTAACTGTTCCTTAAGTGCAGCTGTTATGACCAGATGAACTGGTGTGTCCCAGAGTTAGTTGTTCCTGTTGGCTGTGTAAGTAATTTTAGGTCTGTGTGCTGTGCATGATTCACTAGGAAATTTAACTCTTCCATTCTAGTCTTATAAAAAGCCTAACCTCAGAGGCTAACAGTCTTATGTTTTCTTGGCTAGGATTAAGGCAGAAACTATCAATATGCCGTTCACATGTTCTCTATTCTCTGATGTGTATATCCCACAAATAACAAATCTCCAGTTCCACCTATTCAAAACCATTACTGAGTTTCTCCTTAAGGTTAGAGTTAAAGCCATAGTCCAGCAAACATGGTCTGCCTTGTAAATAACTAAAAATCATTTTTTGCCACCTCTGACCCTTATACTACTGCTGTGGATAACAGAGGACTACAACAAATAGTCAACGTTAAAGCTAGTTTTCCAGACTCCTCTGTCTCAAGACTTGGATAGCCATACCCCTATACTTAACCTGGGCATCCCTACCTGCCCCAGGGTCAGCTGGAAGTCAACATCTGTATGACAGCAGGTCTTGCATTATTCATTGTTACTCATTTTTAGTCTTTAAAGACTTGGTCAGTAAATCTCTTTTCATGCTCTTTCTTCTGCTTATCATCATTCTTTTCCCCAGCCTTAACCTCCCTCTACAAAATCTAAACTGGTTCTTCTCTATGAATCATGTTTTCTAAATCTGTAACTTTGAAAAAAATCAACAAATGCATGAATAAAGATCATCCTGTTACACAGTGTGTATGGAGTTCAGGCAAACTTTTTACCTGATTGTGAACTGAAAGTTGCTTCAAAAACCTAAGCTGCTATTAGATAAAATGAAGTTACTTTTGTGGGAGGTTAAAAGATTATAAAATAAAGAACAGAAATAATCAGTTTTCCAAAATGTGAAATGTCATTGATGAATTGTTATCAAATAGATCTGTACTGTTTAACATGGCTGTACATAATCTGGAAAACAGGTGTGACTAGTGCGATAATTGAGTCTGATGAAAAATTACATGATTCTATAAGGTAGTTGTAGCCATAAAGGTTAAGGGAGAAGAAAAATGGATACTGGCTCCTCTGGCTGTACTGAAAGAGGAATGATGGGATAAGGATAACTAATGAGATAATAAGGAAGGATCAACAAGAAAGGAAACAAGGGAGGCATCAATCATTAGAATTCATATATCAATAGATCAGTTCTGATTAGAGTAGGTAAAGGGAAACCATTTCAAAACAACACTGAAGGGAGGAAAGTGGGAAGCAAAATTAAATCTACAGAATAAAGAAGAAGGAAAAGTGATTAGGATTTGTTAGGTTTTGAAACCTAGTCACTAGTTGCTGGGAGGAGACCTACCAAGTGACTTAGAATAAGGTTTTGTGGTGGGAATGGTAACAGGAGGGATGGATGTGAGAAAGAGAGGTGTGGACCCTCTCTCCTGCAAGCACCTGCATAGCATGGTTGTCAGGCAGTCAGTGCCATTTGACTTCAGCGCTATGAATTACTACCCAGAAATGTAGCTTCATCTTTGTGTACATGCTTACACATGCACACAGCTGTCAGTTTCTGCAAAAGATGGATGTATATATACACTTTGTTTGTTTTTAAGTAGGGGAAGGAGAGAGGCTTCTCTGTAGGACAGAGGCAGGGGGAAGTGCGGCTATTACATAAAGGGTAGGAAAGGACCAGTCCAACTGAAGCACACACTCCCTCCTGGGATCGTGGTGTCTTGAAGTTTTTTCTACTCAGATTGCTAAAATAGAATACACATGACCTGGGCTGGATGGGAGCCAGTGTGATAGTTTAGTAATCAGAGTTGGGGTTAAGTTTAGAGTACCAGAATCTGAAGAACTTGATGTATTGGTGAATTCTATGTGCTTTGCAGGGTTAAGGTGAAGTCATGTTATGGTAAGGCAGTTAGCTTTGGGAAGTTGTTTTAAAATTAGGGCTAAGATTGTGATGGGGACAACTGTTAACACTTGTGGCATGTTAACACTTGTGTGTTTTGAAGTACTGAGGTATCCAGAGTGAGAGGAGGATATTGAAGAGATAGATGAGCTGAAACCAAACAGGAAAATGAAGTAAAATTCCTGTAGATCTTCTTATGTCACTTCAGCTCAATTTGCCTATTTCCTTAAAACTTAATTACCACTGCAATTTAAGGGTACTTTCCAATTAACAGTTTCTTTGAATTTAACCAATCATCCATAAGTATAGACAGACAGATGCTATTCAAGTCACACACACAAAACACAGTGAATCTTGTTACTCTTTGTACAGCGGAAGCCCTAGAATAATGCTTGTTTGAAAGGAATAAAAAATATTTTCTTCCTTTATCATCTGAGCAGGAGAAAATAAAAGACAAGTTTGAAAGAATGAAATAGAAGGCTTAATAAAATGAATAAAAAGAATGACAAAGAGCTCAGGTAGCTAACTTCAGGGATGGATTTTGCCTGTTCTGCAATGTCTGATGACTTTTCTACCTGTACTTTGCTTTCTCTGAGCTAAAAAGAACTGTGCAATTGTTTTTTTCTTCCCATGATGACTGGTGTTTATAGGATGGTTACATTTCATCATACAATGAGATTTCACATTGTTGTAATCTGATTCTGTTGTAGCTTGTTTTTTAATAGTAACCCTTTACCTTTTCTAAATCAATATCCAATCACTGTTCTTTCAGGGGAAAAGTTTTCAATTTATTAAAGCTTGCATGAAACAAGAGCATGAGTTTATCTCAATAATGTGCATGCCAGAGTTCAGTGAATCACTTAAATCTTTTTCATTGTTTTCCACTTCTCATGTGATGGGAATACCATTTTGGAGTTGACAGAGAGCAAGGCAGAAGGACCAAATCAGAAAACTCATTTATAAAGCAAATTTTACAGGGCCTTGTATCTCAACAGAGTATTTCCCATTCCTGAGAAGGTTAATCTTACTGATGTTAACTTAGCAGTCACCAGCATATGCTTTCATTCATGGGTTTAACTTGTCTTTCTCAGTTCTTCTATAACAGAATCTTTCAATATTCTGAAGTGGCACAACTGTTAAAATAGTGAGTGATGTTTACCTTTCTCTCCATCTGTTTCTGGGTATAAAGTGATGTCTTCAGCTATCTAATTGGAAAAGGATTTTCTTTTTTTTCCTTCTATGGAAGAAACAAAGCCAGCCTCTTATCAGAATGCAGGTAGAGGAAGTGGGACAATGGCAGAAAGCTGCCTCAAGGAAAATCATAATAGGATATTAGGGGATGAAGGCAATCAGATGCTGGAACAGGTTACCTCAGAAACTTGTGGAAGATGCCGGAAAATACTCTGAATTGATAGGACAAGGGGTTGAAAATTAAGCAGGGGTGGTTTAGATTGAATATAAGGAGGAAACAGTTTACTGTAAGGGTGGTGAGGCACTGGAATGGGTTGTCTAGGGAAGCTGTGAATGTTCCATCGCTGGTGGTGTTCAAGACCAGGTTGGACAGAGCCTTGGGTGAAATGGTTTAGTGTGAGGTGTCCTTGACCATGGCAGGGGGTTGAAACTACATGATCTCAAGGTCCTTTCCAACCTTAACTATTCTATGATTCTGTAAGGCCCTGAGCTGCCTACCTTACCTGATGGCAAGCTTTTCCTGTTGCATAGTAAGATCAGATGACCTCCTGAGGTCCCTTTCAACTTACATTAATATAATGATTCTGAAATACTTACTAAGAAGAAATGAAGATGCCTCTGCTGACTGAGAGTTGTCCTTCTCAGGCTGTACTGCCACTATCCAAGTTAGCAAATTTCTTCAACTGGAAAAAAACCCAAGTGCAACATTTTTCTGAGTCCAGGGCTGTTGCCTGTTGCATTGTAAGGTTGTATAAGTTGATGTAAGTAGCCCCTTTCTCCTCAGTCATTGCTGCTAATGTTTTAATGTTTTTGTCTTACCACGTCTTTTATTTGCAACTGTGTGGTGAAGGAACTGAAAAAATGGTTTTATTTGTTAGCTGGATGAATGTACTGTCACTTGTTAGTAGGAACAGATAGGAAAGTTTCAGCCTGAGACTAGTTAAAATCTGAGTCCTTCAGTTTGTGAAAATGCAAAAGAATTCAGTAAAATCTTCCTGTCATATTTTGCCTCTTTTGTTGAAATTGCCTTTCTTACATGGTATATTGTGATCTAGCAGTGAAACCCAAGTTAGCAACAAAGCTGATTCAGGTCTGTTGGGTGTTTCCTAGAAAATTTAGTTCAGTCTTCTAAAAGACAAGAAAAATAAGGAGACTTGAGACTTGACTGTGGCATTTGAGGCTATTTCATGTGTGTTTCCACATATATCTCTGCCAATGGCGGTTGGTTTGGAACTATATGATTTCAAAGTCCTTTCCAACCTTAACCGTTCAATGATTCAATATAAAAGTGTAAGTCAGGATCAATCCACTTAAATATAAGATTACATGTATTGGTATGCATTTTCATTTAATTCTTCAGAATAATTGGAAAAATTAAGAAATTAGGCAAAAATAATATAATAATGAGTTTATCACTGTACACTATAAATTTCATAGATTTCTACATAGCTAATGTAGAAGCAATTATAACCTTTGGGGAGAGGAACTAGAGCACTGTAGGCTTTGTTGCCCTTTTCTGGTTGTTGTGGTTCGACAGTGTGGAAAAGCTGTAGAAAGAAAATCTTGTAAGTTGAGGCCATGCATTTATTTTTATTTTTATATGAGGCATTTGCTAATGGCAAAATGTCCTTGAGGTTAGGGAGAGGTTTTTTGGCACAGTGGAGTTTCTGCATTTCAGTTCTACAATGATTTGCTCTTTGCAATTAATAATAAAGCAGTTTAAGAGGAAACAAAGGAAAGCAATGAGACTAGAGAGGCCAAGTTATTAACCCTGTGTTATTCCCCCCCCTTATGATCAGCAAATATAGTCTAGGGCACACAGGTACCAATAAGTCTATCCCATAGAACATGTCCTGTTTCTTTCTGCTATAGTTTCACTCTCATATAACCTCCTTGGCTTCAAATGATTTAAAAATGCAAAAGCTGTGGGAAAGTAACATTAGGATGATCAGAAAATGGGGAGCCAGTCTTTCCATCAGAACTTAAAAGGCTTGTCAAGTGTTGTAAGAGAAGGTCTGACTACACAGTAAAAACATATCCAGGGTAAATGCCAGGAAAGTTGGGACTGTTTAGCCTGGAGAAGAGGAGGCTGCGGAGAGACCTCATAGCAGCCTTAGAATCATAGAATCATAGAATAGTTAGGGTTGGAATTTTCCTATTTCTCTGTATCCCTTTCAGTACCTGAAGGGAGCCTATAGGGATGCTGTGGAGGAACTCTTCATTAGGGACTGTAGTGACAGGACAAGGGGCAATGGTTCAAACTTAAACAGGAAAGGTTTAGATTAGATATAAGGGAGGAATTCTTTCCTGTTAGGGTGGTGAGATGCTGGAATGGGTTGCCCACGGAGGTTGTGAGTGCTCCATCCCTGGC